>JALBYZ010000644.1:0-19698 GCA_038050575.1 Globisporangium mamillatum
CCCCTGCGCTCCAGCACATCCATACAACGCTCGTGCATCGAGTTGGCGAGCTTTTAAAGTCTACTCCTTTGGCCAGCACTGTACAACTATCAGGGCAACTGTTAGCGCGGATCGGTGCTTGGCGCGTCAGTTTGATTGACTAACTGACCTTCTTCATCCTTAAAATTTGGTGGAGGATTAAATTTAGAAGGATATTGTGTAGCATTAGCGAGTTTCTACTGCTACAAAATAGACAGAAATGTTGTTTGAATTGTGAAAAAGAATAGTGCTACTGAAACAAAATACTTTGTACTTGATGTCCATAAAAGTACTCTTTTCGATATACGTACAGTAGTACTGTTTTTCAGATTTTCGAATGCCGTCTTGAGGTGAGGCCAGTCTTAAAAGAGAAAAAGGCACCATCAGTCAGAGAGAGAGAAAGTGACGAGATATGCCCTGCGCCGCTGTCGACTGCGCGCTGAAAGACGACGCCCTGGCTGTCCATCCCTGCGCCACGTGCCAACGAGCCGTGCACCACGTCTGTAGCAACCAGTTCTTCGATGGAGACCTGTCCAAACGGTACGACATTGCGCTCGTACAGTTCATTCGTTGCAGCCCCACCACACTCACATTGCCCGTTAAGCCGTAAGCTCTCAGTCTAACTGTCTTTCCTCTGCAGCTTTTGCAGTGGCGCGTGCGTGCGAGTGTACCGAACATTGGAGGGTGGTGAGTATGCCGACGCCGCTGTTGGGTCATTCGACGCCGATGGCGTGCCTGCGCACCTGAGCCACAGTAGTCCCCACAGAGCACGAGACCCCGTCTGGAGTGCGATTCACATACTGAAGACGCCTTATGCTCGCGTCTCAAAGAGCGGTGCAGAGCAAACAAAGACTCACGTCTGTCTGCTGTGTACGCGAGATGTCGCGAAGCAAGGACGCTCGGCGACGCACTGGATGTCGGGCTTGTACAACATGCCGAGCACCTCGAACGCTAAGACGCATATCATGCGAGCGCACAAGAAGCACCCCATCGCCGTCGCCATTACCAAAGGAGACCGAGAGACTGCGAGCGCAAAGAGGAAGAAGACAAGAAGAACCGCAGTGGATGACGCAAGTGAAGAAGAAGAAGGCGACGAGGACTTTGCTAAGCAGGCGTTGGAGTCAGATGGCGACGAAGAGAATGCCAGTGCCAATGATGAGCCTGTCATCGGTGGTGCGAGTGCTGACGAGTCGTTCGATGTCGACGGAGTGCCCGTGTGTATCGGCCATAGCAAGCCCGTCAAGGCCCGAGACCTTGTGTGGAGTGTGATCCATACCCTCAAGACGCCTTTCGTCCGCGCCTCCAAGAGTGGCGTGGAGCGAACGAAGACACACGTCTGCCTGCTGTGCACCCGAGATGTTGCAAAGCAAGGTCGCTCCGAGACGCAGTGGACATCAGGGCTATACAATATGCCAAGTACGTCAAACGCCAAGACGCATATCTTACGAGCACACAAGAAACACCCCGTCGCCACCGCCGTCGCTGCTGCTGCAGGAAACCAAACTACAGCGGAAGATGATGCCGACAAAGAAGCTGCTGAGCAGGTATCAGACAGCGACGGGGAGGCCGAGGACGATGTTGGCGCTGGCACTGGCGCTGGCACTAGTGCCGCCGGAACCTTTGAGGCTGACGACGTGGTATTTGATGCCGATGGTGTACCCGTGCACATCAGTCACAGTAGTCCCCACAGGGCCCGAGACCCCGTCTGGAGTGTGATCCATACTCTAAAGACACCTTTCGTCCGTGTCTCCAAGAGCGGCGTGGAGCGAACAAAGACTCACGTCTGTTTGTTGTGCACGCGAGATGTAGCGAGGCAAGGGCGTTCGGCGACACAATGGATGTCGAGCTTGTACAACATGCCGAGCACTTCGAATGCGAAGACACATGTATTGCGAGCGCACTCGAAGTATGCAGAACCAAGCGAAGCTGCAACGAGCGCTGAGGGGGAGATTGAACAAAGCGCGAAGAAGACAATCTCACACCTTGGCAAGCGCCAGGTGAGGGAGCGTAAAGCCGCACCGTCTATCTCGCAGGAACCGCGACCGTCGCCAGCAAAGAAGAAGAAGGATTTGACAATGGTAGCGGATCGAACGTCAAGTGACCTTGTGAACGCAATGATTGTGGACTGGTTGATTGAGGACGGACTGCCTTTCGAGACAGTCACCTCGACAGCTTTCAGGGATATGATGACGACGGCCACAGGTAACACGGATCTGACGATCATGTCGAGTGACTCGTTCGACTTGATGCTAGACGCACAGTTTGAGCTGTTCGCAAGCGCGCTGAAGAACTTTCTGAGCGATCAGCAAGCGCGAGTGCACGGTGAGAAGTTCCTGTCTTTGATCCATGACGTGCAGAAAGACAAGAACGGAAGTGTTGTTGGCGCGTCGGTCGCCTTGATCGATCATCAGTGGCAGTTCCGTCGCATTGCGCTGTTGGCATCGGCAAAGAATGACGACGGCAGCCATCTCGGCGCAGTCGAAGTCATGAAACTGGTTGAAGAGCGTGCGAAGGATTTGTACGCTGTGGACGTTGAGTCCATGGCGAAATTTGTCGTGTCCGACACGACTTCCTCCGCGCGAGACGCCGCAACCCGTTCTCCAGAAGCACAGCGAAAAGACCGTGGCACACACCTACTGGACCAATGCATTGCGTACGGAGTTGGGCTCAAGGAGGACACGACATCGACACAGACGTACGACGCGATGGCGAACACGCTGAGTACGTTGGAGGTGGTTGTCACTCCGGGGGGACCTTTGTCGCAAGGCGCCAGTGCGATTCAGAAACTTCGAGCGCTAAACGATTACTTCTGCGATGAAGAACGAGTGGAGGCTCTGTCGCGCATCCAGAGCGCGCTATCGTTGCCTGTGATTGGACCACTGACGGATGCGGACGGCAGGCAAGCTGCATCTCCGTGCCTCTTGATGCGACGCTCTGTTCTCAACTATGCGGCGATGAGAGAGTACTTCGAGACAGCCGAGCGCTTCGCCGACAATCCTTTTTCCTGCATCACGAGTGAGGACTGGCAGCTAGTCTGCGAGATGGAAGGCGCGACCAACTTCCTGTCGGAGCTCGCTCAGGCTGAAGCACAGAATGAGAGCAGCACTCTCGCCTCTTTCATGACTGTATTCCAAAAGATGGCCGAGAGCGAGCTGAGGTGCGAGAGCTTTCAGTGCTTGACGCTGTCTACTCCGAAGGCACCGACGGATGAGACGAATCAGGAGCGTGTGGTTGTGCCACTTGAATATTTTAGCTTGCCGGGCAAGGTGTGTGTCGAGCGTTGTCTGAGGCAACTGGAAAGCCGCTTCCTGTCCGTTTCGCCGGAAGAGACCATGCTTCTTCTGCTGGATCCTCGTACGAAAGACGTCGCTGCGAGCATCGTAGATGACATGGCCACTAGTGGAATACCGGTAGATTCTCAGACCAGCAAGGCGCGTGGGATGCTAGCTAAAGAGCATTTGCGGGTGTTTAAGGCGATGCGGTCAAAAGAAACGTCGTCATCTTCCGGCGACACCGTCAGCAGCGAAGACACCAGAGGCGCAGCGCCAGAGCCGAGTGCCCGCTCTCGTCGTCGCTCACTCTTATTCGGCGCGCCAGTACCGATCGCCCACGATAAAGAAGCCGAGGTCGTTCTGCAGAGGTGGATCGATCTCGACGTCGACTGGGCTCGCGTGGCAGCAGAGCAGAGCACGGCCGGAACGAGCGAGGCGGAGTTCAGGCGACTGATGAGCGTTAAACAGGGACGTTCAGTGGTGTGGGACCTACTCGAACTCTACCGCCAGGTGGACATCTTGCGCTGGTTCCGAGAGGAAGGCGAGAAGTCGTTCCCGTCAGTCGCGCTGCTCGCACGAATTTGGCTCGGCAAAGTTTCGTCCTCAGCGTTCTACGACCGCGTGTTCTCAGCCACAGATGGTGGGATCACTGTGAACCCGAAGCATACTCGGGCCGAGAACGCACGTGCCGAGAAGCAGTTGTTGTTGCAGCACAACCGCGACAGGTTCCCGAGACCTGTGCAAGTCGAGTTGGTGTGAAAAGCGGGAGACTACTAGCGGCGCACGTGGTTAGCTTTGCATGTAGAATAGTTTTCTCATGAAAACAGACCCCCATCTTTTTGAAGGAAATTATCAGCACGACTTGATTCTGTTTTACTCTTTGGGAAGTAGATAACCTACAGTAGATCTAAATAGCTAGCACCTCGAAGCTCAAACCGGCAACTGAGCTCGTTAGCTCCACAACTTGGACTTGTTCACTTCAGCAGCTGCGTGGATTCTCTCGTAGAGAAGTCGCTGGCTTGACTGATGATGCACGACTCCCCCAGGCGCATCTAAGATGGGGTAGATTTGCACAAACTCGTTCGTAAACTCTGTCGTGGTCGCCAAAGTATCTGCGCTGAGCAGCGGTCGAATGATAGCGCTGCTGGCGATTGGTACCGTAGAGGTAGTCAACACATCAGTAGATGTGGCAGTGCTTGGTCCTTGCGTCGATTCTGCGTCTGCCTCGGGGTTGCCAGGCGAGACGCGATTCTTCTTCTGAAAGATGTTCCGAATGCTCGGGAGCTTCACAGAAAGTGGCTCGGCTGTTGCACTGAGAGTCGTACCACTTGACCGTAACTTGACTAGCTTCTCCTGGCTCTGGTTGCTTCCACTCTCTTCATCGGTGTCGTCATGGTTGTCACTGCCGCCTTCAGGGTCAGAGGCAGCATAGTTATCATCATCTCCGCTATCATCCAGTTGTTGGCACCAGTCGCCAACAGTTGAACCTACATCGACAGCATCCTGCCCTTCTGGGTGCTGTGAATATCGGAGCAGCTCGAGCGATGCTTTGCTGTCTTTGGGCCTTGCTTCGGCTTGCTGGTTCTGGGTTGCCCCACCACCACTGCCACCATCTCCAACAGCTTTCAGAGTAGACGCAGTCTTCTTGGTATTGATCGCCGGCTGCGTCTTCCACAAGCGCTTCGACCACTCCAGTCGGTTCCCTTTCAGGAAGGCCCGCTTCTTCTCGTTCGTGACGCCGACCAACGTTAGCGTCGAGGAGATCAGCGCGCTCTTGATCTCCCGGTCGAGAGGCGAGTCTCCCGCGAAGCTTGGTGCATGGTTCACCTCGAAGAGCCACGCCTTGCCGCTCGCGTCAAGCATGATGTCGAACCCGAGCACTTCGAAGCATTTCGGTCCCCACGTGGCGTCGTTCTCGCCAAAGAAGCTCTTGTACGACGAGCTCAGCTTGGGCTGGATGCACAACAGTGTCTTGACCACGATGTCGCAGATCTGCGTCCACACCTGGTGGCTCGAGTGCCGACCCGTGTCGTCCAGGTACTTCATGATCGCGGCGAGACTGCGCTTGCTCCCTTTGTTCTCGTCACTGGTGCTCGCCTGCTGAAAGAATTTGCTGTGCTTGTTGACAGCATAGCTGCAGAATCGCAATGCGCCAGGATATGCACACACATTAGAATTCGTTGTACAGGCGAGAGTATACTCCAGGATTCGAGCCTTACTTGGTGAGGTGCATGCGCTTTTGGTTCAAGTTTTTCTTCGTGGGCCGCTGGAACGCGCTCGTGCAGAAGCGCGCAAGGCCGTTCTTGAAGATGAAGATCTTGAGTGGATGCACGCTGAACACGAGCACGTAGATGCGCAGGTCAAACTTAAAGCCGTCAATGAGCAGCGGGTTGTCAATGTACCGCTGCACCACGCAGGGCTCCCCCTTGGGCACCTTGGCGAAAGTTTGCACGAGCGAGATGCCTTTCCCCTGGCAGAGTGTGCGCGGCTTCGCGATGAACGTCGCACTCTTCGGCGCCTTCTCCATGCACTTCTGGAGCTCCACGCTTTCTGCGGGCAGCAAGAAAGACCTTGGGAAGAAGTCGAATTCGTACGGGAGTACTTTGTAAATCGTGTTCCTGCCCAGAGTAGTACAGCAAAGTAACAAACCAAGCATTCCGTTTAGTCCTGGTCTAAGACTCAGTTCATATTAATAGAGGCGCGGTGACGCACAGATTGTTCGCGAGAAAGTCCTTGCGGCAGATCTCCTCCATGGCGGGGAAGTGGTTGATCTTCTGAAACGCGCTCAGGCGCGGCAGCTCGCGCAGCAGGTCGCCGCGGTCGCTCCACCAGATGTCCCACTTGGGCTTTACCTCACCCTCTTTCGCCTTGACGAGCCGGAAGCCGCGCTCGCGCAGGCACTTCTTGATCACCGCGTAGCGGCACGCCGTGATGTCCACTGCGACGTGGCACATGCGTTTGCCGCGCCGCTTCTGGTTCTGGTTGCCGGCGCTATCGCTTGCATTGGCGCTGGCAGTAGACGCGCCTCTTGGATATATCTTGGCTGCTGTTGATGATGGCGATGTAGTGACGCTGATGCTGCTGGTGCCGAGAGTGCTGGGCTGAGTTGAGCTTAGCGATTTGCGGCGCGCCATGCCTTCTCAAATAAGCGAGGTGTATGCGCCTCGCGCTTTTCAGTTTTGCCTGAGATGAGTACAAACACGTTGCGATTGGTGGTGAACGCTCTAATAATAAAGGAGTAGCCCCGGCATCGGTTGAAGGGAGGTTGCTCTGCTCGAGTGGATGAATCATCATTATTGACGACTTACACAGTCGTCTGCTTTCGTCGGTGCAAAAGGGGAAAGAAGGAAGATCATGAATGAGTGCGTGAATGAGACGCGGTATACGAAAAAGTCCTCCTCCACGAACCAGTCGGAGCTCACTCAATCCACAAAGTTGCGTTGGCGATTTCGAGAATGGAAGAGTGGCATGAGCGGATGGGTTTACAACGGAAAGCAAGAGGGTGGATAAAGAGCTGCTCCGTGTCTCCGACACCAGAGAACTTGGAGCTTTCCGCCCGGGTTGGAAATTTCAGAGCTTGAGTCGCCAGGAGAGTGAGTGGTCATGCGAGTTGGATCCAATACGTGAACCAAACAAGCAGTCACTCGATGGGTAGAACTGGGTCAAAGGGTACAATCGAAATACAAATTTACAGACTTTCTGGATTTTAGTATAATAAATCCTAAAAAATGAATTGACTCACTAATTAGGTGTTACCTAGTCATAGCATAGCGCTTCAGCCCAAAGGTCCCAGTGCTCAAGAGACGCCGAGCGAGCGAGGCACTTCATCACTCCCCAGCAAGCGCATCCGCCCCCAAGAGACGCGAGAAGAGCCCTACGACAGACAGGATGGTGCTGTTTCACGTGAAGCGCGGCGACAAGAATGAGTTCCTGTACGAAGCGCCCATCGCCACGCTCAACGACGCACTCATCCGCGACCTCTGCTTCGTCAACAATGCGCGGCTACGGCTGAGCGCACTCGCGGACGCGCTGCCGGCACTCGGCCAGTTCGGCGTCGCGAAGCCTCCCAATGAGCAGGGGCTCGACCAGTACCAGGATGGCCACGAATCCAAGCTGCGCGGCGAGTTCTACGCGCCAGACCCCATGGGGCTGCGCACGGGCGAGGGCGTGAGTCCGCAGCTGCGCGACGTGCTCCAGCAGGTCGCCGAGGACGCCAAGGCGTACCTCAACGCCAAGCAGCAGGTGGAGCGCAAGGTGTGCATGGACAAGGACGTGCTACACGAGAAGCTCATGAACTGCAGGGGCGCAGTGATGATGGCGTTCCCCATGGGGCTCCCGGCGCACGACCCGGTCAAGCACCTGCTGGACACCAAGGACGTGGAAGACGCGCTCGCTGAGTCCTCGGCCGTGCTCGACGTGACCCCTGAGGAGCACTCGGAGCTCTGGTGGGCCGGCAAGCAGTTCTTCCGCGACCAGTACGTGCGCGACCTCGTGGGCAAGAACGAGAAGACCAAGGTGATCGTCAAGCTGCAGAAGAAAGGCGGCGGCATGCCGTCACGCGAGCCAGCCGTGAGCGAGGACGAGCGCAAGGCCATGATGGCGTTCTACTTCAAGAAGCAGGAGGAACTCAAGAAGGCGGCCGACGACGACGCCGAGGACTACATGGCGTCGTCCTGGGCGGACCCCAAGTCGCTCAAGAACTCGTTGCGCGGCACGAACAACATCCGTCCATTCTAAGAAAGAGAGAGAGAAGGAGAGAAAGAGACCAAGAGAGGGGAAAATATCGGAGCTCTTCCGTGTGCTTATACTAGTATTAAAAATGGTCTTCGAGAGCTGCTGCTGGCGTTTCAGTTTCCTTCGCTGCTATGGTTTCCAGTGGCGGTACGGATCTTGTCGTGGTGTTGCTATTGCTGTTGCTGCTGCTTCCGGCGTGTAATTCTAATGAGGAAGACGAGGCGCTCGTCATCGCGCTCTGCTTGCTTTTCTTGCTGATGTGGCTGATTTTCTTCTTCTTTCGTCGCTCTTTCTTTGGCGACGAAGATGACAGCTCGTTCTCACTCTCCACTGGTGCCGTGGCTGGTAGTGACGGCAATAGCGCAAGAGCGGGCGCAGTCTTCAACACCGAGCTACTGCTGCTGCTAACACCAGTAGACTCGCCGTTCAACACGTTAGTAGGAGAAGGCTCACCCCAGTCATCGTCGGCGGTTGTGCAGCCCTCCTGCAGCTTCTGGGTACCGCTGTCGAGCACTTTCCATGTCAGATCGAGCGAATTTGAAGCTTCAATCTCGCCGCCGCTGGTCTTGAGAGTCAGAGTCTTGCTGTGGGTGTCGTCACCTTCGTCGCCGTTGGCTGTACTCCGATAGTGGTCTTTACCCTGGTGAACTGGTGCGCCTGACAAGGATGCTACTGCTGCTCGCCCTTCTTCAGGATCTTCAAAGCCACTCACGCGCGAAGCAATGCCAGGAGCATTGACACCTCTTGAAGAGCATGCAGTGTCCTCATTGGCACCCTCGTCAGCCGCGTCTTTCCTCCTGGCTTTCTTGGGCGAGTGCTCTTTCTTGCGCTGCTTGGGCTTGGGAGTCGATGGTGCTTCTTTCTTTCTGTGTGAGGATGAGGATTCTCCTTTATCGTCGTCATCGCCATCTGCATCACCAGGCGGCGCTTTAGCAGCAACGTTGAGCGAAGTGCGCTCATAAAATTTAGTGTGTGCTGTTGCTGTCGGTCCATTTTCCACAGCGACTGGTTCGCTGGGTTTCTCCTCATCTCTGTCTGCTGATACCTCCCCAGACTTGGTGGTCTCGATAGAGTTAGCAGACTCTATCTGCTCAGCGCCCTTGTCCTCCGCAAGTGGGCTTGTCTGTAATTCAGGTGTTGTTTCTTCCAGTACCTCTTGCTGCTTCTGGTCGTAACCGTTCGTGGTGCGAATGGCATTCGGAGAGAACGACGTTGTCCGCGAAGAACTGCTCAGCGCCATTGATTTCAGGTGACTCGAAGGCTCACGGGCGAGCGAGACTGGTGTAGCATCACTGCCGTCGCCACCACCAGCTAGTGTGGCGGTGGGAATGACTGCTCCCAGTGCAGCATCCAAGTCGAATTGTGTCGTTAGTTTGACGATCTCTGCTGCTCGCTCAGCCTTCTGATCATCAACCTGCTGTGAGTCGAGCAGCAGTTCCTGGTTCTCAATCACGTCGATCGCCTGCTCCGTCGTCGTCATCGTCTCGTCCAAACTGTGCCCTGAGTTGCCACCACCGGTCTTCTCTTTTTGTTTTTCGCTCTGTCCATGCAGGTTGCCATTCGCTTGCTGCTTGTCGACACGGACACTCCCAGTTCTACTTACCAGCTGTTGTTGCTGCTGCTGTTGCCCTCCTCCACCACCACCGAGCTTCCTGCTCTCGCAGAGCTTGACGAGCTCGTCCTTCTTATCGCGCTTGAGCACCTGGAGCGCCGTGGTGCCGCCGCGGTCCGCGAGCTCAAAGTCGGCACCAACCGAGACCAGCAGCTGCACGACCTCGCTCTGTCGCTTGCGACACGCCATGAGCAATGCGCACTCGCGACGGTTTACGCTCGTCGCGTTGAGGAACTCGCGGTCACTCCCCCACTGGAGATGCACGAGCATGCTCTGCACGACGGAGAACAGTCCGTTCACTGCGGCAAAGTGCAGCGCCGTGAGTCCGTGGGAGTTGGCTTGCTTCCAAGCTGTCACGTACGAGTTCGAGCGAGGCGAAGGTACTACTGGGGACTGGTCCTTGTCCGCCTCGCTCTCCTGAACCACAGATGACGATGATGATGATGGCAATGGTGCCGGTGTTGCTGGCAACAGGCGCAAGAGCTCCGCCGCGCACTCCTCTTTGCTCGCCTCGCACGCCAGAAGCAGCGCGTGGTTCCCCATAGCGTCGCTCGTGGCGAAGTCTGCACCATGCTTGATCAGGATGCGCACGACGCTCGCGTGGCCGTACTTGGCTGCGAGCAGCAAGGCAAACTGCTTCGAGAACGCCACGGACGCCGACGCCGGCACGCCGCAGTTCACGTTCGCCTTGTGCGCGAGTAGCTTGGCGACGATGTCCACGTGGCCATTCATCGCCGCCGCCAGCAGCGGATTCAGCCGGATGTTGAGGTCCGCGGCCGAGTTGTAGACCACGCCGGCCTGCTTGTCGATGTTGACGACGACGACTGCAGCGCCGAAGCCAGAACCAGTCGCTGGCGGTAATGTGACCGAGTCTCCGGCAACATGGTCAGCGTACTGCTTGAGGATCCAGTCCACGACGTCGGCCATGCCCTCGAGACTCGCGAGCAGCAGCGGCGTCACGCCCTTTTCATTCTGCAGGTGCACGTTTGCACCCTGCTCGAGCAGCCACATCGCCGCCTTTGGGTGGCAGTACTGGCACGCGTAGATTAGTGGTGTGCTCTCCCACATGCCGCGGATGTTGATCAAATTGTTCTTGGTCTTGGCCGCCTGCTGCGTCACGCGCCCCATGTACGCGAGGTCGCCGTTCTTGACCGCCTTGAGGAACTGGATGCTGAGCTCCTCGAGTGTCAGGTGCGTCAGGTTCTGCTTGTCGCTGGGCAGGAGCTGCAGGCTCGGACCTTTCACTAGCAGCGGTGGTGACGGCGATGATGATGAAGACGACGACGGAGGGCTCGCCGTCGACGAGGGTTTTGCGTTTGTGATCACAGCCACGCTGGGCGACGTGCTGCGAGCATTCGGAGACGGAGAGCCAGACGAACCTGGAGGAACAGTGGGTCCACTTGGAGTGCTACTCGGTGCTGGTGCTCTAACTGCAATCTCTGGAGGCGCAGTGGGTCCCTGGGGCTCGGGCACTAGCGCACTCGGCTTGTGCTTCTTCTGGGTCGCTGGTCTCCCATTGTTGTTATTGTTGTTGTGGTGGAAAAATCGATTGCTGGTGGTGGTAGTGATAGCAGTGCTGGTGGTAGTATTGGTATTGGTACTCGACCCGAGCGTGACGACCGAGAACGCGCCGTGGGGCTGCACCGTGTTCCTCGACTCGGCGCATCCCATCCCATGCAGTCAGGCCTAGGGAACAACGCGTAGACTAGCCTTTCTCAGAACGCTAATGTGGTGGAGGCAGACAGACAGTTTAACCTGAAGCTGTCTCCACGCTGCGCTGGCTGATTCCCATATACAAGAAAGCCTGGATGGTGAGTGATGACCCAACGGTCCGCCTTGATGACAGCAACGCGGAGCCACCAAGTAGTCCAGAATCTTGCTCTCGTTCTCTCGCTTTCGCTTTCGCTTTCTCTCCGAGGCTTGCACAACAACAACTCGCGAATGCCTTAGCACTGGCTTTAGAATTGGAGGAGCACGCGAGGCGAGTGTGAGTTATTTGCAGCCGCCTACCTGCTTCAGCTCAATCGGAAAATAGCATCATTCTCGCCACGTCTCACTCATCACTACCGAGAGAAGTTGAAAACGACTGGTGTCCACCAACCTAGTCACTCAAGCCGCCGGTGATTTCTTCTTACCGAGGGACTCGTAAGGAGATTCAAAGTCGTCCAATTCAGAAAAGGCACCAAGTATGAACTGTGTGCGTGGTAGGTGGTAAGTAATAAATGGAGTTGGTCGGGATTTATCGATTAGTAGATGCGTGTGGTGCGTTCCGGAGAGGAAGCCTTATCCTGTGTGTCTATCGTGAATTCTATCAATTTTATTCTCGGCTAGCACGCTAGCCGAGCTTGAACGATGACGCGCCGCCGGGCGGGCCGTACATGCGCTTCGTGCGGCGGCCGTCGCCTCCGTCCTGGTTGCCCATGCCTCCGGCAAAGTAGTCGCCCGTGGCGGCGTTCGACTGCTGCTGCGAACCGCTGCGGCGCACGATCTGGGTCAACTGGTTGCCTCCGTACTGCTGCTGCTGCTGTTGGCCGTACGAGTCGCGCGGCACGGCCCCAGGCGGGAGCGTGATGTTGTCGCGCTCGCGCTGCACCGCTGAGGGGTTCCCGTAGTACGACGATTTGTCCGTCACAGGGTTTTGCTCGGGAGCGTCCTGGCGCGGGAAGCGGCGCGCCTTGCGGTCGTCCATATACGACGGTACGTCGTTGCCCGCGTCGCCGCCAAAGATGAGCGAGCCGATTGTCGAGCCGCCGCCTGGGGGTTTGTTCAGCCGCGTACTCGAGCGTTCCGAGATGTGGTTGTTGTTGTTCTGCGTTGGCGCTGGGTCAGAGAAGCGGTTCGCCATAATATGTGCTTGCTGGAATGTCTTGGGTACTAAAAGTGGGGCTTGAAGGAGGAGGTAGCTGACTGAGCTGAGACGGCCGAGTTGAGGAGTGTCACTTGGAGTGGACCTGCACGGGGTTCAAGCGCAGGACTGGAAAGCCAGCCATAGCACCAATTCCATCGTCGCCCAGGCGAGAAGGAAGAGCCTAGAGACCGAACAGAGGAGGGATCTATTTGGAGACCTCCAGTGGGAGGAATTGGGTGGAGTTTCTCTTTTTCTCCTCTCTACCATCGTGCTTCTTGCTCCTCAGTTGGGTCTTCGAGGCCTGGCTGTACTGCATCGCGGCTCCAAACAAAATGCCCCCAAGAGTCAAAATCCATTCTGATGCGTCTCGTATCGCTCGTTTGTTCTCTCCGAGTATTAATACTTTAGAAAAACGATCCAGAGATCCTCCTCCTGACTTGGCTTGGCTCGCTGGTTGTACCAGACAACGCTCAGTCGATTTCTGAAACTCCAGGGTATATTGAACTGTCTTGATTGCTGGACTTTCTCTCGACTCTCGCGGTATACTCCTTCAGGCTTGACAGACCGCATAAAAGCACGCAAAGTGTGGCACACTACCTGACATGACTAGGGCCTTCGGGGATAATGACTGGATCGGGAATCCTCATCATTCCTTCGATGATAATAACGGCGATGGCTCGGGCTTTGACTCCGACTCCGACTTCTTCTCCGCAAGCGACTGCTTCGTGCTTTATGTCGAGAATTCAAGTCTCGATCGCGATCTCGAGAACGGCTGGCGCTCCGAATACGGCTCGACCGATGGCGTTTGCTTTGGTTGTTTAGGCTGCGCGATCTACTGCGAGATCGCAGTCGTTTGTCAGACTTCAGGCTCTTTTCCTGGGCGTCAGAACGCTCAGCTTGAGCGCGAACCATGTCGCGAACTCGAAGCGCGTCTGTCAGTGAAGTCCACTCGCTTGTAGCTGGGTAAGAGTCTCGTTGCTGCAGTTTCATATGCGTGCGTTTACCCTCACGAGGAGCGTGCTCCACCTCGCCTTTGCTGTTTGCCTCCTCCTCTATGAGTTCCCAGCCGGTCTCCATACTCAGATTCAGCATTTGCTTCTCGAGCACCTCGCGAAGCACCATCTGTGCGCTTTTCGCGCTGCTGCCTTTCCCACGATACGTCGGCCGTCGACGCTTGTAGTCGCGACTGGCGTCATCGACCGCGTGGAGCAGTCCACTCTTGCTCGTTGCGCTCTCGTGCGCCAACTCTACACATAGAGAGTTGAGTGAGTCACTGGCTAGAGAGGCGGGCTAGATCTGATACCGGTATGCAAGCGCTGAACCACTCACGAGCCTGCTCGGTTTTCCTCATTTGCTGCAACATCTTGCTCGCCCGTGTGGCTGCTTCTTGTTCGTCGTGGGATCGGATCTGCTTCGCCAGGCTCTCCTTTGTGGTTTTCTGTCCACAGCACAAAGAGGCAAACAAAGATCCAGAGTTGGTTAGTCCATCTCTCACAATCCACGCGATGGGCACTGCCATTTGTGAGCTTACAAGCACGTACAAACACGACTCGCACTGCAATCTCTACAACCAGAAACTTCCAGAGCGCCAACACGAACCGCTGCAATACATAACAGTAGTAATAGAACAACGAGTCAGTATGCTGCTCACCATACTCCCATGATCAGCTACGAGTTGGGTCGACTAGCGCACCGTTACGTCATCGCCCAGGAACTCGTGGAGCTCGAGCACAAGCAGGTCTGGCTGGCAGAACTCCGGGTGCTCGAGCAGTCCCAGCACGTACTCCACGAGGTCCATATCGAGCGGGTCGTCCTTGAACACCGTGCGACTCAGCTCCGAGATGAGCCAGCCCTGCACATTCTTTCTGGGTACAACAGTCGCGGCGTCTGTGGTAGCATCAGAACCAGAGTCTACTTTTGTCTCTTGTCCCCACACCAGCACCTCGAACGCGCGCGGGACGCACTTCCAGCGCTGCACTTTGGCGTAGAACTCGCCCGCGTCCGCTGCCATGTGGGCGATGGCGCTCACGACGCGCTCGTTGATGCCCTGTGGGTCTGTCGAGGCGTCTTCTGGGTCTGGCAATGCAGTGGTAGGAACCAAGCCTGAAGCTCCGTTTTCTTCCACTGCTACTGCTGGTGGAGGCTCCAATAGACTTTGTGTGAGAGGTGGCTCTGTGTCAGCGCCAGTAGCTCTCGAGTCATCTTGCTCTTCACACACGGAGGTATTGCCATTTGAGCTGCTGTCTACGCCAGTTAGTGCTATAGATACTGAGCCAGCAACTTGATCGTCTGATGCTTCGCAGTTACCACGTGCAGCTCCAAGTCGAATGCGCTCGACGCTCGGTGCGTTCGTATAGAAGAACTGAAGGATACAATCAATGATAAATGTTAGCTGTAGGCATTCGCACAATGTTGCAATGGACACAAAACGCATTGCTGCACAAGCATAGAATACGTACTTGATGCGACTCCTGTGGAAAGTACTTGATGCCATGGACAGCTCTCTATTTGCAACAGACCACAACGCGTTAGCTTTCCCAGGAAAGCAAGCAGCACATGAAGAGCTCATGAGAGAGAGAGATGCAGAACAGAACGCACCAAGTGGGTCTTGAGCGCAGTTGCGTGCAGGAAGTGCCGGTTGACGCAACCACAACTCACAAAGTCCGCGGATGGCAGCGCGCGCACGCCCGTGGCGGCGCTGAACTGCGCGATGTGCTGCGAGAGCGCGCTCGCGAACGCCAAGTACTCGCTCATCCTGCTCGCGTTTGCAAGCAAGCAAGCAATGATAGATAGCTGAAAAGTGGTCCTGTCGTGAATCCGCAAGAGATCACTGTACTGCTTGTTTCAGAGTTTGGGAATGTTCTGAAGTTGCAGGGAATCATTGTACTATGCATGTTTCGACTGTCACATCTCCCTTGTGACAGATGAAAATGTACCATCAGCACATTAAATGGCTCCATCTCTTAACGTTGGATCAACTGCGAGCCTTCCGTTGTTACAGCACAGCCATCTGCAGTATTCTTTTTCTCTTTACTTCTTTGTTTTTTCTCTGTCTGTCCTCTGTCTTCTTCGTCGTGGGCTCCATGCTGTCGTTCTTTCCCTCTCGTTATCTCTCTTTCTACAGGTCGAGCAGCAAGCGGCGCGGGTCGGCGACCGATTCCGCGATGCTCTTGAGGAACGTCACGCCTTCTCGGCCGTCGATGATGCGGTGGTCGTACGTGAGCGACAGAAACATCATCGGGCGCGGCACGACCTTGCCGTTGACCACCGACGGACGCATCTTCACGCCGTGCACACCCATGATCGCCGACTGCGGGGACGTCAGCATCGACGTGCTCAACAGCGAGCCCTGCACGCCGCTGTTCGAGACCGTGAAGGTGCCGCCGGCGAGGTCCTCGACCGCCAGTGTGCCGTCGCGCGCTTGCTGGCCGAGCGCCGCGAGCGACTTTTCCAAGTCCGCGAGGCCGAGCTTCTCGACGTTGCGGATCACGGGTACCACGACACCGCGTTCCGACGCGACCGCCACGTTGATGTCCACGAAATCGTTGTACACGATCTCCTTCTCGTCCATATCAATAACTATCGAGACAGACAGCACATAAGAGACACATGAGCGAATCAGCAACTAGAGTAGAGAAGAACAGCAACATGGGCGATCACAACGTACAAGAGTTCACAGCTGGCACTTTCTGCAGCGCTTGCGCGCTCGCCTTGAGAAACGCCGACATGAAGCCAAGCTTTACGCCGTGGGTCTTCTCGAACGACTCGCCGAGCTCGTCGCGGAACGCGATGAGGTTGCCCAAGTCACACTCCTGGAACGTCGAGAGCATCGCCGCCGAGTTCTGCGTGTCCTTCTGGCGCTGCGCCGCGCGGACCTTCAGTGCGCTCATCTGCACGCGGGTCTCGTTACGACTGAAGCGACCGCCCGATGGAGACGACGACGACGAAGAAGAGAACAGCGGCGCCGCAGCCTTCGCTGGAGCTGGAGCAGCAGCCTTGACGACAGGAGCTGGCGTCGACACGGCTGGAGCTGGGGTCGAAGCAGCAGCTGGAGGAGCAGCAGCTGGAGGAGCAGCCGCCTTGTCGAGCACGAAGAGAGGCGCTCCAACTTGCACAACGTCGTCCAGCTTGGTCAGTACGCTGGTGACCTTGCCGGCGAATGGCGCGTTCACATCAACACTGACCTGTAGAGTAAAACTGTTAGCAAATGGAAGTACAAGGCCGAGAACACTAGAAAATACTTCCTTACCTTGTCAGTCTCCACGATCAAAACTGGCTCATCGGCGCGCACAAAGTCACCAACGTCTGCAGACCACAAGATCACAAATACTGGATGAGTCTCCATGTAACCAACACGCGCATTAACTCAACCCAAACGAACACAATAGGCAAAGTCACACACTCTTGAAGATCGTCACGACAGTGCCTTCCGAAATCGAGTCACCCATGGATGGGACGTTCACAGTCTCCAACTCTGGTGTGGCCGCAGCCGCTGGGGCGGCCTTGATCTCAACAGGAGCAGCAGCAGCCGCCTTTGGAGCAGGGGTCGAGGCTGGAGTCGACGCAGAGGCAGCAGGGGCGCCGCCAGCCTGCTTGGTCACGCTGAACAGGGGAGCGCCGACGAGCACGTTCTCATCAATCTTGGCGAGCTGCGCGTCCAGCACACCAGCGAATGGCGCGCGCACGTCAACGCTGACCTTGTCCGTTTCCAGGACCACAACGACCTCGTCGACTTCAATGTAGTCGCCAGGCGCTACATACAAAGAAAGAAAGAAAGCGGCATTTGTAAGTCTGAATGGCTCTGATTGGCATGTGGTTGTGATAGGAGGTCCGTACCTTTGAGCCATTCGACGACAGTGCCTTCCGAGATCGAGTCGCCCATCGATGGCACTGGCACCGCCTCAGACGCCGCCGCTGCAACACACAATACCAACAAAGCACAGTAACAACGTCAGTACTGTGTCGCATCTCATATGAGTCGCTAGGCTTCGTATGTACCAGAAGAGAACGCGCGGGTCATGGTCTGTGGCTGGAAGCTGCTCGAACGAACCAACACATGAAAAGAGTCAGCATCACTACACTGCACACAAGAGAGAGATGCTCATATCCACGCATGAATCCACATAATCCATTCGTGCATATATCGCACCTTCTCGCATGCACAGCAGTGGTCTGGAGCGCCGAAAACGAGCGCGCCGACGACGAGCTCAACTGCACGCGCGCGGTGACTTGGGCAGCCTGAACAAATTCATTATTCAATCAGTCGGTGTTCAGTGTCTAGAGAGTTTTAGGAGACACGGAGAACAACAGCAGACGCGCCGCACGTGTGACTCACTCACCGCGGCGTTCGTGGAGGCGGCGGCTTCGACGCGGCGCGCCACATAGCGGCCGCGCGATCGCACGCTTCGGCCCAGCGCTTGGAAGCTCATTCTCGCTCTTCGCCTTTGAGGTGTTTGTTAAAAGGGGATTTGCGGTTGCAGCACGACAGGAATCACCACAAGAAGTGGAGCGGCCCACATGTGGCTCACATACCCAACAAAGCATTGTAGCAGTTACCCTATAATGTATGTCATAGGAGACCTAATGTACATACGATACTACTAAAACCCTTCAAAAATGATAACACCGCCTTTGACATGCATTTCGTAAAAACGGAAGCTGAAGGCGAGCACTAGTGTGGTCCACATTAAAATTCCCTTTTGAAATGCGCTTTGGAAATGACGACCAAAACAACCATTTATACCAGCATTTGTCGATGTTCATTCTAGTCTCATGGTACCTCCGCGATGTTTTCATGGGCACGAAGATAAGTTGCGCGCAAGGCGAGCTGGCTGCGGTGTGATATATGAGGGGTGAAAGACTAGCATGGGGCTTCAGGTCGATCCGGGTGTAGTGCGGAACAACAATGTTTTTATCAATTTACATTAGCCATACACACCAATGTTTGCAGACTGACCGACAACGTCCTAGTCACCATCAAGCACAATTTCACATGGTTCAACAGCAGATAGCTTCTCTAAGCCTTTTACGACCGCGTCAAGCAGCTCCTGCATCTCAATCGCCTCGTCTGGTTCAACAACAGCGGTGGCCTCAACTACAAGCTTGCAGTGAGCAAACCCTGCCACGAACATGAATGCCGAAATATCCTTCCAGGCATCCCTGCCCATCGCGCAACCTTTGCTCGATCTGGAGCCTTCGTCTCGAACGTCGGGATTGTCGGTCTGGTTCGGTGGTCAGCAATCTGGCCTTGTAGATGCAGCAGCCAATGGCGTCGAAGGTGATCCTTGATGGGCTTGATCCAGGCAGCGTCGGCAGGATGGCAAAGCCACGTCAGCCCGGGAGGCGCCTTCACGAGGACGATGTTCAGCGATCTTGCGTACACCGTTTCCTCTTTCGCCCAGCGGTCACTGAAACCATCGAGAAGGAGCGTCACGGGGTCGCTGAACACGCCGCGTTGCCCAAAATGGAAGCGCAGGAACTTTACAGCCAACGTGCCAGCCCACTAAGCGTTCTGGTTTCCGTGGACTTGAATGTCGAGCTCATCTTGAAGAGGCTCGATCTCGGCCCATAGGCGCCGCCCAAAGTCATGCCGCACGCGCTTGTTCTTCGCTCCAACCGCGACGATCTTGGACTCCACCACCAGGAACGGCGGTACTTTGAACCGTGGGAGTCACCAAGCACCATCGCTGCCATGCGCCCCTTGTAACGGGGCTAGATCTCGTTACTTTAGCTTGCACGCTGAAGTAGAGGAAGCGTCGATCTTGGTAGAAGGCCGAGACGATCTGTTACTTTAGGCGCAAAAGCAAATGGTAGCTCTGGCGCTCAGCCAGAGCACGAAGATATACAGTAACAAAATGAAGTGCTATTGTAAGGATGCATTATTACAGGACCTTCACTCTTGGAGTGCGGGCCGTTATCATTTATACTCTCTCCCTTTTTACATACATTCTAGGATAGCAAAAGAAAACAAGTAGCGCAAACCACACGCACACAAGACACGTGCGACAAGTTGAAGATTCATATTAGATAGAAAAGAAATCAGAAAGAATCCAGTGGGGTAAAGACATGGCAGGATCTGTGTCTTGCGACATAGATACGCGTGTCTGTGTCCTACGCCCATGTCCTACCCACAGGGCGTCCCTCTTGGACAAGAAACAACGAGTAGGAAGGCAGGCAGAAACAGACAGACTCACACACTCACTTCTCATTTTACC
>JALBYZ010000645.1:0-19626 GCA_038050575.1 Globisporangium mamillatum
ACGTGAGTGATTGAGGAAGAAAGCTGCCTCATCTAACGCAATCCAGGACTTGTTAGCATGTTGAGATAGTGTCGATAGGAACTCTTTTTGACGTACAAGGTCTGCTTCTTTGTACGCAGTGGAGGCTTTTTTGAATGTGAGTCGACTCTCATGGAGTACTCGCTGAATGGTACTCAAAGAGACATAAATGCCAAACGCATTTGCAACAAATTTGATTCCATCTCGTAGCCTGCTTGTGTTATTGTTGAGAAAGAAGTTTGAGACTTGCTCTCGCTGCATCTCATTCAGTTTTCTCAAATGTGAGCGATTCAATGGACGAGAGATCATCGGTTTGTTATTTAGCCAGCGTTGAACAGTTCGCTTACACACGTTCAATGTATTTGCAATCACAGTCAAAGACAGACCTTGTGTTCGAAGTCGGCAACATATCTTTCTTTCTTCGAGTGAATGCATCACTGTATATTTTTCAAAATAATAAATTTTGAAGGTGACATTCTCGATGAATCCCGTAATACGCAATCTACAGACGCATCCAATCCAGTAGGATGGGATCAAGCACTTTGCGGCAAACGTAATGCCACGTCAATTGCTCAAGAGCACTTCCAATGGAAATACGGAGTCTTCTTGGAAGGAGGTAGGCTTCGAACCAGGCACCTTCATCGAAAATGAGCGCATCCACATCCATCGACAGACTAGTTGCACCCCAACTGTCGGACCACTGAAACCGGTAAGCCAATCACAGCTCAGCAACTCACATCTGCCAATACATATCAGCCAATCATCCATCGACATGTCACTTTGGTCCGACGTGACAGATGGGTACACTCTGGCGAGTATATACCATTCTCCTCATCCTGATTTTGCACCCACTCACATACAAATGAGGAGTTAGCTACAATCACAGCGTTTGGGATCAGGACCTCAGTTTGGACGACTCATTTGCAAACTATCTCGCCACTTCCCATCCAACCACCTTCAAACCAAAGCAATAACCTCCAACCATGGGCAACTACCTCTCGTACTACGTGCAGTCCACCCTCGACTCGCTCTCTAGCTACTGGACCAAGCCCTGCCGCATCCTGCTTCTCGGACTCGACGCCGCTGGCAAGACCACTCTGCTCTACAAGCTCAAACTCGGCGAGGCGGTGACCACGATCCCGACGATCGGCTTCAACGTCGAGAGCTTCAAGTACAAGAACATTGAATTCACGGCGTGGGACATTGGCGGCCAGAGCAAACTGCGACCGCTCTGGAAGTTCTACCTACAGAACACGGATGCGGTCATCTTCGTCGTCGACGCTGCCGACCGATTCCGCATCGACGAGGCTGCGGAAGAGCTGAGCCGCCTCTTCGAGCACGATGAGCTGCGCGACGCAAAGCTGCTCGTGTACGCGAACAAGCAGGATCACCCGGGGTGCATGACGACCCACGAGATCCACGAGAAGCTCAACCTCGACAATGTGACGCGCAACCCTCGCCGCATCGAAGCTGCGGTCGCTGTGTCTGGTGAGGGCGTGTACGAAGGGCTCGACTGGCTCAGCAAGGTCATGTCAGGACGAGCGTGAGTTCACTTGGGAACCAAGACCCTTGGAACCTCCTCTGAGCAGTTTATATTCGTGTACATTACTGCATTTTGTGTGTGAAAGCCTCAACAACAACGACAACAAACAATAAACAACTTTCACGACAAATATGCGCATTCCGATTTGACAATCTCAGTTACTGCTAGCACTCCTAACGTGAGCACTCAGCATTCCAATGAGCAGTACCTCGATGTATCGAGGATGGCCGAATTCATGGATTCTTGTGATGATAAATGTTCAAACTACAGTGTGTTGATCGTGTTGCTGACTCATGGTCTTCGATTATTTATTGGGAGTTTCAACAGGGTCACATAAAAGTTGTACATGCTCAATATACTACGTCGTATCTGGCGAACCGGACTCTCGCTAGCATCGCTTCATGCCACATCCATTTCTACAAAAGCACTAGACAGTCGCGGAGTTGACTACGGGCGCGCTTGTCGAGCTTTAGATGACAATCGACACCTTGATGTTGATGGCCACCATGTACAAGAGTGAACATCGGACAGTGCGCTTTTCCAGCAAACTCTGTCTTTTCTTGGAATGGGTGTGCTGGTGGGAATGTTGCCAAGTCATTTGTTGACAGTGGGTGGTGGTGGTGGTGGTGGTGGTGGTAGTGGTGGTGGTGATAATGATGCTTTTTGTGTCTTCGATGCGAGTGGCATTTCTCGTGGATCGACATCTTCTCGAACTTTGCGACGAACATATCCTTGTTCAGGTGGTGCATCCGCTTCAGGTGTCGTCGGTAGGAGTCCACAATCGCATTCGTCAGCGAGCCAGCGGCGATATCTTCTTCTGAGTAGATACTAGAGAGCTCGGGCGTGATGCGCGCGCACGCCTGCTCCATCAAAAGTGATCCGCCATTGTGGTTCGGGGGAGTGACATGTGGTTTTCGCAAGATTTTCCAGCCTCGTTCACGCAGACGCATGGAGACCGAGCCGGAGATCTCGAGGACAGTGTCCCAGACAACCACGACGCGGTGCTCCTGGATGTATCTCTTGAGTGCAGTGCGTCGAATGAGCGTCGCCTCGGCGCTTGGCAGGCGGATCGTGTTGACGATTTTCCGGAACATCGTGTCGTTTGTCCGCTCGCGAACCTGAAAGAAAACACAAAGCGAGCATTGAGCGGTTGTCAATTGTACTTACGGTAAACACATGATAGAGTGAGTGCACAAGCATACCTCGTAGACACTATGGTGGGCGTGAAGCTCTTCGTTCGAGAGGATCTCCCAGAGCCACTGGTCATGGGCGTGCATTTCGCGTGGGATCATCTTGGAAAACACGCTCTCGAGGAAATAAATGCCGTTCGCGCCTCGCTTCGGGATCATCTCTTGGCGCCAGCAACCGTCAAAGTTCGCGAGTCCCGCGGATTCCAGGATCGAATCGGTTTTCAGGTACTGCGCGTCGAAGTCGTGGCCCAAAGACGCGAAAATCGCGAAATCCTCGTCGAACGGGTCGACGCGTGGGCGTTTGGTTAATGCCGCACCAGTGTCGAGTTCCTGCAGCCACGAGTTGAGCTCCTACGAGTTTACCAAGGGTAAGAACAAAACAAGACGTGGTTAGCTCAATATATGTAGACAGAGCAGGGGATACAACAGTTGACTTACTGCGTGGAATGGAAACAGCAGCTGGGAATTGTACGCGCTCTCCAGATGCCTCAGCGTATGCAGTTGATTCTGGTACACTGAGCGCAGACGCATGTTTTCTTTCATCGCCGAGCGCGCTTCTTCGCGCTGAAACCACGCGAGGGACTCCCAGATGCTCGCTGACGACAAGGATGGCGACTTTTCTTTCTTGATCACGATCCACTGGGCCGACTGGGATTGCGAGTCGCCTACGCTCGTGGCGACTAATACGTCACCACTTCCCTGTGCTCGTAACCCAACGCCCTTCTGCTGCTGCTGCTGCTGGATCTTCTCCTGTAGCTCCTTGAGCTTCTCCAGAAGCTCTTTCTCTTCGACCCGCAGTGCGTCGACCTCGTGCTTGCGCCGCTTGCGGTTGCGGCGCGGGTTCACTTTCACGATCGGCTTCTGCTGCTCACTTTGTGATTCCGCATCCTGTGTGTCCTCTGCGTCCTCTGTTTCTCTGTGTGCTTGCTCCGTGGTATCAGCACCCATCTTTGCTTTCTGTCTATTGACCTGTCCATTCGCTCCTGTACTTCCTGAGCCCTCGCCACTGCCCTCGGACTCGTCCTGGGTTGAACCACCCGTGGCTTTACCATCATCATCGCCATCTCCATCACCGCCGTCAAGATCAATGGCGTCGCTACTGTCATCGATCTCGATCGGCGCGTCCTGTAACGCGAGCAGCAACAGCTCGCGCTCTTCCACGCTCAGCACAGGCAGTGGCATGAGCTCGTTCGTCGCGCTCTCTGCTCTGTCGTCGTGAAGCGCGAATCGATCGGCGTCCGCCGCATCAGTGGTAGAGAAATGCTGCTGCTGACGCAGGAAGAGCTCTGACGGTGCGGCTGCTGTCAGCGTCAGCGGGCCATCAAGTGGCTCCATGGAGAAGAAGCGAGAGGCGCCGTCGCGATGCGCCATCACTATCTCTTTAATCGTGATCTCCTCGTCTCTCTGCTGATGATAGTCACTGAGCATCGGCGATATTTTAAGGTGGACCACGCCATACAAACAATCATGCGAACTTATATTACTATTTTGTATCAACTCGCTGCTGTTGCCAGTTTGGCCATTAGTAAGTTTGCGAGTGCCAAACTTGCGCTCGAATGCAAAACGCCACGCGATTCGCTTTCGTCACTATGGGCGGCATTTTGGCACAGATTCAAATACGGCGTCTCGATAGTGAATCTTACGAGGTTATTGCACGAAAGCATGAAGGCAAATGGACCTTTCGGATTCATCCGACAGTCCCTACATTATGAGCGCTTCAACATGGAAGCTCATCACAGTATCCTTCTCTCTCATGCTTCTTCTATCTTCTCCTCTTCATCCTTCTCCCTTCTGCACTTTGAGTTGTGGACACCGAGCCAAACCAAACCGTCCACGCACAGAGGACCGCTAGACCTTCTGATGTGTGAGTCCAACGCCTTGTCACGAACTCATTAGCAGTCCAGGCGATCGAGTTCCGCGCAGCGGTGAGTCGTCGTCCTGTGATCGATCGCTTTCGTCCCAACGCTTGCTTCTGTCCAACACGCTGTCCGAAATGCTCGTAGGATACAAGAGCACCGAACATTTGCCACCTGTGCATTCGCCTTGGTATCCACTTTGAAAATTTGTGAAGCGTGAACACCTAAACTCGAAGTGGATGGCTGGAGCCATCTGAAGCGCGCAGCAAGTACTCTTCATAGTGACAAGAGCGAAGTAGGTCTCGACCAGCATACTTGCTCTCTCTCTCTCTCGCCAGCTCAAGCTAATCAAGGACAGTGCTCGTGCACTGGTGTTGAGAAGCAAGCAAGCGGTATTTGTATGCAACAGCAGAACAAGTTTGATGGTTGATCTCGGATTACGCTTCAAGAGCTGACTTCGAGTGTATCACCCAATCGGAGGTGGTCTGTCCAACGCCTGCCTGGATAAAAGCGTCTTATTGGGCACAACTCTTGTTGCGCACCCCGTCCTCGGTTGTTTTCTTTAGTAGTTCCGACAGCATGGCTGGACAGGTCCACGCTGCAATTCTGCCTCACTCTCAATCTGCTTACTTTCAAATCCTCCATCAAGCCAAACAAGCAAGCCTCCCATCCCTGCTTCGAACGCCCTAAAGAACATGCTCCGATCACTCGCTCTGCTTGCTTCAACGTTAGCGTTGGTTCTTGCACCCGTAGACGCCAGATTCTGCGCTAATGAGCCGCATCCAACTCCAGTGCACAACAATAGTGGCACTGGTATCAACACCAGCTCGTTGCCGGTTGTCTTCTTCCACGGCGCCGGACTGAACGCCAGTTCTGCCTACAACTTTGAGAAGAACCTCACTGACGAGGGACGTACGTTCGTCGTGCTCTCTTTCTGCGAGGACGACTGCACCGCCGGCAGCATCCTTCGCCAGGTGAAGCTCGCGATCACGCAACTCCGCGGTGTCGTGGACAGCGACGCGCGCTTCAGCAACGGCTACATCTTCATCGCCCACTCTCTGGGAGGTGCCATCTCGCGCGGCGTGATTGAAGACATGGACGACCACAAGGTGCGCAAGTACATCAGTCTCGCGGGCGTGCAGAACGGCGTCTTCTTCGGTCCACAGCTGCGCGACGCCGGTCCAACCGAGCTGTTCGTGACCACACTTGGTCCATCCTTCATCCCGCAGTCGCTCATGAACTTCTCGGCGTACTCGGCGGAGGACCTCCGAGGCAAGATGCAGAGCGACCTCGGCACGAAAGTCGCGAGTCGAGCAGATCTGCAAGACACCCTCTCGGCAGTCAACCTCCCGCGCTCTCCCGTCTTCGAGCAGTGGGTGAACACGAGCACGTTCTTCCCCGTGTACAACAACCTCAACGTGTGCGTAATTGGTGATAAAGAGTGCCAAGCCGATCAGCTGCGTCGTAAAGCCAACTATCTCAAGCTCGGGTCTGCGCACTTCTTTGCATCGCCGTCGGACGGGTTCATCGCGCCGTGGCAGTCGTCCATCCTGGGCGAGTACAGCGAGGTCGCGACAGTTGCCGAGATCAAGACAAACTTCGAGGAGTTTGTGGTGCTCCCAGTAACCGAGACGCGCGAGTACAAGTCAGATTCGTACGGCCTCCGCACGCTGGACAAGCGAGGTGGGCTTGCTCTCCACGCGGTCGACAACGTCCCGCACGAGTGCTGGATCGGGGATATCGAGGGAGACACTGCAGCGAACAGCTGCAGCTTTGACCAAGTGTACGACCGGCACATCTATCCGCTGCTGAAGTAGACTACACTGTATTATGAGAGCGTATTCGGCGCGTGACTCCTCTCGTAATGCTTACGACTGCAAGCTGAGTTAATTTAACATGAATACCACGGATACGTGGGCAAAATTATATCGATAGAAGTCTAAGGAGGTGGAGGCGATTAATCAACTCGAAGGTAGTACATTTCGACAAAGCGCGCTCTGTTCATGAATTGAGGCGGCTTGCCAGTGTATCCAGCGCTTTCTTGAACTGGGCAGCAAACACGTTTCTGTCCATGTGGTGCATGAGCTTTAGGTGTCGCCGGTACGCTGCCACGATCGCATTCGTGAGCGAGCCCACGGCGATGTCTGCTTCCGAGTATGTAGTACTTTGTTCAGGCGTGACGCGCACGCACCACTGCTCGACTGTAATGGGGCTGTCGGAACCCTCAAGATCCGCAGGAATGGCATGCGGTCGTCGCAAGATTTTCCAGCCACGCTCGCGAAGTCGCATGGAGATCGAGCCCGTGACTTCGAGCACTGCGTCCCAGACCACGACGACGCGGTCGTCTTCAATGTACCGCTTCAGCGCCGTGCGCCGAATGAGCGTGCTCTCACCAAGCGGCAGTCGGATCTTGTTGGCGATCTTCCTGCACACAAGGTCGTGGGTGAGCTCTCGGACCTGGTCAAGAAACAGAAAGGATCCTGTGAGCACAAGGTATTCCGATATTGTGCAAGTACAAATGAAATGCACGTTACCTCGTAGGCACCATGGTGCGCGTGGAGGTCTTCACTGGCGAGCACGCTCCAGGTCATGGCATCGTGGGCGTGCATGTCGTGTGGAATCGTCTTGGAGTGCAGACTCTCGAGGAAATAGATGCCATTCGTGCCTCGCTTTGGCAGCATCTCTTGGCGCAACCGCCCGTCCAAGCTAGCGAGCCCCGTGGATTCAAATATCGACTCGGTTTTGACGTACTGCGCGTCGAAGTCCTGGCCGAGTGACGCGAAGATCGCAAAGTCGTCGTCAAATGGGTCGACTCGCGGACGTTTCGTCAGTGCTGATGCGCTAGTAGTGCCCCCAGCACAGTCATTGTAATCCAGCTGCAACGCGGTCAACTCCTGTGTGTGCACATCACAAAATTAGTAAGTCGACAAAAACGAGCAACATGCAGATTGAATTGTTCAGTACAGTACCGTGACAGACGAGAACTGGTGGTACATGGCATCGAGCCGACTAAGGATCTGCAGCTGGTGCTGGAAGAGCGTGCGCAGCCGTATGTTCTCATTGATGGCCGCACGCACATCTTCGCGCTGGAACCACGCGAGCGACTGCCAAATACCCGCAGATGATGGCAGCAACGTAGACGGAGGTTGGCTAATTGCAATCCCTGATTGACACCAAGGTGCCACAACCGAATAACTCTTCTCTGTGTTGACCGCGATCTTGACCACCAACGAGCCCTCTTGCGAGGACACCGTGGGCGCGTCCTGCTGCTGGAGCTGCTCCTGCAATTTCGCGAGTTTCTCCGAGAGCTCTTTCTCTTCGATGCGCAGTGCGTCCATTTCCTGCTTGGGTCGCTTGCGATTGCGTCGCGGCTTCTCTTTTGTTGACGGTGTTGGTGTATGTTGCAGAGTATGTGAAGACACCGCGATGCCTTCGCCTCCTTCCAATTCACTGGAGGGACTACCGGTGGTATTAGCAGGGGTAACGCAGCCAGCATTCGAATGCACTGACTCGTCATGGCACTCAAAGACACTGGAATCTTGACTGACGCCGTCATCGGAGCTTTCCTCACTCTCGGACTCGATTACCAAAGCGTCCGCGTCGTGTAGACACAGCAGTTCAAACAGCGAGTTCTCGCTCGCGTCCTCGTTCCTATCGCTGCTTTCACCACTGCCAACGTCACTGGGGACATCACCGCACACACCATCATCACCCAGAACATTATCTATTTCTTCGTCACCATCATGGAGCCCAAGAAGCAGCATCAGCTCGTGTCCTTCATTCTCTCCAGCATCTGCACTCGATGAGCACGCTGTCGTCGCCGCCGCCTCTGGCACCACGTCCTGAGTCTCTGCATCGGTGTTGTCGCTCACGGGGACGTAGCGTGTGGTGTTCTCCGGTGCCAGTAGCTCATTCAGCAATGAGTCGTCGGTCGGCAGGCGCGCTGCCGTCGCTCCGTCTGCGCCAGCGAGCGGCGCCATCATGAGGAGTCAGCGAGCCGAGCGAGTGCTCTTCAACGCTCTTCTAACACCCAGCGATTGTGGACAGAGAGAGAGTCCACGTCGGAATGATTGTCTGAGACAAGCCACATTCCGTTTGAATGGAGAAGCTCTGCACTCTTAATATAGAAAATCGACCAAACGAATGTGCATTTCGGCCGACGCACGTGGGCAGCCCAGCAAAAGGGTGCCAGCAAGGTAGAAAAAGTATCTTACTTACGCCTACTTTACTCATCGCAATATGCTCCTCTTACCACCACCACCATCACCTTTCGCGAGCGACTCGTCGATGAGATAGTTCTCGATTGTTTGGTTGAGCATGGCCATGTTCTCGTGGTACTGGGCCACGACCTTTGCATTCAGCCCGCCGTCAGCAAACTCTTCTTTCAAAATCGCACCGCATCTCTGGTCGGGAGCGGATCGAATACACGTCTGCGAGATGCAAGGCGCCACGCTGAGTCTGCTCTCCCCCTTCTTGCCAGCCTCACGGAAGCTTTTCACCACGTTCCAGCCGTTCTCAGTCAAATAGATCCGCGTCGAGTGCTCAATGTCGACCCGAGCCTGCCACACCGTGACGATTTGATCGGCTTGGATGAAGCGCTTCAGCGAGATCCACACTTTAAGTGTCGATTCTGGAGCGTTCAGGATTGTGATGGTGTCGACCAGAGTCGCGTATACCGTATTCTCCGTGACTTGACGAATCTGTGGGTGATAGGTTGGTGAAACATAAGTATAGGAAGGCAAGCAGTGTGAGTTCGGTGCAAAGATCTCAACCATAACATCACTAGATTCTCTCTCTCTCTCTTCGTACCTTTAGCTCGCCCATGTTTGGCGTGAGGACGCCATCCTTGGCGCGCTTCCAGATCGCTCGACTGACTGCGTTCGCTGAAAACGGGAACGTGTGCGACCTCACGTGCTCCAAGTAGAAGCTGTCCTCGTGATTGTATTTCAATCGGTTCGGCTGTTCGATTTCGGCACTCGAGTTTGTGAACTTACATTCGTCCCAGACAGTGCTAATGCGCTGGCACTGGGCATCAAGGCCTTGGCGAAGTGTCGCGAAGATCGCTGACTCGTCCGATAGTATCTCTCTCGGAACAGCGGCAGACTTCGACAAGTGGGCGTGGGGGACTCGCAAGTCACTCTGCTAACCAGCCAAAAAACATCAACCAAGTTAGTGAATAGACTCATGGGTGATGGGATAGCTGTGCAGTTTTCTTACCGGTACTTTGGCGAAGCGAGAATTGGAGGTAGTCTCTCGCAGGTTCTTGCAGATGACCAAGTTTTCTTCGACGATGGCTCGAAGTTTCAGATTCTCCATCGCGGCTTGCTCAGACTGCTGCTTCTCGCTGGACGCAGTACGTTTCCAAGCCAGGGTCTGCTGCAAGAAAGCGAGCAACTCCTTATTCCCGGGTCGACGGCTCTCGCCATTTGGGTAGACAGTAAGTGGCCCATCTAAGTTCGTGTCGCAGCCGAGCAGCGTCTCGAGTTCGTGCTGGAGTTTCTGTGCACTGACTCGGAGGTGCTCAAGTTCTTCTCTCTGGCGTTTTCTCGACCCGTTCTGGTTTCTCTTCTTTGGCGCTTGCGCTTTTGACAGTACCTTATGCTCTTCTAGTTTGCTCGCTGGCTGCACAGGCGCTCGAGGGGGACTGCTTCCGCATCTGGACTGTAGGGAAACACTGAGCGCACCAGTATCCGCGCCGTGGTTCCTACCCTTGTACTGATCGTTTGCTTCCGAGTCGCACTGCTGGCTGAGACTAGCAGCATTGACGCTGAATGCATCCAGCATCTCATCACCTGGGCCGGCAAACGGAGTCGCTTGTAGATCTCCCTCTCGAAGCGTCTCTTCTCCAGCAGTAGTAGCAGCGCCAGCAGACGTAGACGAAGCAAAGCGTTTACCACCGTGCTCGAACTCGTTCACGCACTGCAGGAAATTATCGAGCTCGGAGAGAAAGTCGCGAGTGTCGTCCAGCGTCAACGAGCTGGAAAACGGTGGTTGGAACACCGCACGTTGCTGCTGCCAGGAATCGTCTGCTTGAGTCATGATGCTGCTATTTGAGCTCGAGGGTGAACCCGAAGTGTTGATCTGCGCTTGGCGCTCCAGGGTTGGCTGCGGGGTTCGTGTCTTCTTTCGAAATGAGCGATATCTACACGCACGTTGTGGAGATCCCTCCTCGAGTGGTCTGCTCACTTACGAACGACAGGCGTAAACGGCTTTTGCGCTCAGCGGACGACAGACCCTCCCACATAATCTCAAGGTTCTTCCGGGGCTTGGCGTATGCAGTAAGTTTATTCCGACCCCAGAGAAAGCTGGGACACCTTGTACTTTGGCATCATCAAGAGCTGTCATGAATACGCCAAAGAGTAATCTGAGTTACTACAGAGAGTGATCAGGATGATTACCCAGCTGTATGTTCATGAGTCTGATCCTAAAGATGATGACACTGATCGTTTATCGGCTCTGGCGGTATCTCACTTCGATACTGGAACTTCAAAGCTATAGATCAGTGGTTTGGCAGTGTACCTAGCGAGTCGACTTCTGAAATCCCTGCGACTGTTGGTCATCCTTTGATTCGACTCGATATTCTTTCGAGAGGTGTCGGAGGTGTCATCTTTTCAGCTACTCTGTTCCTGAGTCAATTTCTCCGTTCGTAACGAGCGAGAGAGAGAATGCAAGAGCTACACACACTGAAGACACAGTGACTGTAGTGACAGACCTCTATCATATATTAAAGGGCTGTCAACAATCGAAACCACACAGGACCCATCAGGCTATGATGTTCCATTGTCTCAGTGCAGTTCCACTTGCGGAACCGAGACCATCACATGAACCGCCGCTTGTGAGCGACTCATCCATGAGCAGGTTCTCGATCGTCTGGTCGAACATGCTCATGTTCTGGTAGTACTGGCTCATGACCCACGCCGCGAGAGAGTCGGCGTCCAGCTCGTCCTCTCGCGCTACGCAGTTGGTCTCTGGGGCCGCGCGGATAAACGTCTGTGAGATGCATGACGTCGTGGTCAGTCCGCGCTGGTTCGCCTCCATGGTGTTCGGGGTACTTCGCACCACATTCCAGCCTCGCTCGGCCGCCCGGATCCTCTTCGAGTGCTCGATCTTCACCACCCCTCGCCACACGATCACGACCTGGTGGTCCTCGATGAACCGTTTGAGCACGATTCATACCTTCAACGTCGAGTCCTGCGCATCAAGAAGCGGGATCTTGTCGGTCACAGTGGTGTACATGGTGTTCCCCATGACTCGTCGAATCTGTCGTAGCAACAAAAGCAAAGTCAGCTTATCCTAGGACACCAAGTCACAGACAGATACCCACACATAGACCAAACCCAGCTTACTTTGAGCTCGTCATTCGTGGGCGTGAGCAATCCTCCCTGAGCGAGCTTCCATGTCGCGCAGGTCACAGCGTCCGGTGTGAATGGGAACATGCGCGACTTCGTGTGTTCCAAGAAGAAGTGGTCACCCTCGCTTCGCATCCAGTTCGGCCGCTTGATCTCCACGTTGGTGTTCTTGAAGTTGCGCTCGCCCCAGATCGTGCTGAAATGCTTGTACTGCGCGTCCAAGCCCTGCTGCAGCGCGCCAAAGGTTGCTGAGGCTGGTAGCGCACCGCTAATAAGAGGCTGGTTCAACGACACGTGACCGAATGTCGAGCTTCCTGCTAAACGGCAGATAGTAAAGCAAAACAGAGGTGTAAGACAACTGAGAATGGACCTATGTAGTAGTGTAGTAGCAATCTGTAGAAGCAGGTAGCATGTACCGACCTCCGACTTACCGGTGATGGGATGAAGCGGCACTTGGTGCAGGTCTCCCTCAAGTTCTTGCAGACGAGCAGATTCTCATTGATGCGTGTGCGCAGCTTCAGGTTCTCGACGGCCGCTAGCTCCGACTGCTGCTTCTAGCTGGCGGCCGCACGTTTCCAAGCGAGCGCTTCTTGCAAGAATACCTGTCGTTCTTTCTTCTTGAGCACAGGCCGGTACGAGGCATCGCCATCAGAAGCACCATCGCCACTGAGCGGCGTCTCCAGTTGGCTCTGCAACTCCTTCACGCAGACTCGGAGGTGTTCAATTTCTTCTCGCTGGCGCTTTCTGGAGAGGTTCTGGTTTCTTTTCTTTCACTCTTCGGTAGTCGTCGGGGAGAGGGCCATCTCCTCGTTTGCTTCACTGGACTGGTGGCGTGAGGATCCTTGCGCAGACTCGCACTTGCCGAGATTGGATGGGTTCATCGGCTGGCAGACATTGACAGGAGACCAGAGCGCGTATTCTTCGTCTAAACTGTGCAGCTTGCAGTAGTTCTGGTTGTGTACTAATGGGTTTGGTTGCTTGTTGGCGTCCATTGCACCGAAGCGGGAGCATTCGCCACCGCCACCACCAGTCAATGGGAGCTCGGACATCTCTTCATTGAGAAGCATTTCGTCTCCGTCTGCTCTCCCACTGTTCATGTCGACGAATTCCTGGTGATCACTAGTAGCGGTCAAGCCTGAAGAACCAAAGCTCTTTGGCTCGCGATCAAAGTCGGTCACCCACTGGAGGAAGTTGTCGAGCTCGAAGAAGAATTAGCCTCGGTTTTCTTCTTCGATTCGCGGAGTGCCGGACGACATCGGAGTATTCGAGCTTCGTTGCCGGGAGGCATTCGATTTGATCATGGTTTCGTATGAGTGATAGTAATATTTGTGGCGACAAAAAAGTAGCGAATGGCTCTTGAGTCCTACTTGACTTTTTCGGAAATGAGCAGCTCCGGTCACTCGATCACTCGACCATTGTCACCCCCAGATCACTGAAGTAGCTCTTTGTCGCTTGAGGCGGACGACGCGGCCGTAGGATTTAGCAGCGCACCAATCACGCTCTTGTGACTCTCTCGCGCAACACACCTGCCACATCTGCACATAAGTAACCCAGTGTCCGGTTGCCACCCCCAGCGGTTGTTGTTGCAATGGGAAATTGTCGCTCTAGCTGGCTGACTGTGCTGAACGGCATCTGTGTATCTGTCGACTGCACAGACCCTTCTTGCGAAGAAGAAACGGTTCATGTGTGTGCGCATTAATCCGTATTTTGAAGTTGAATACGCCATGAAAAGCTAATGATGGCAGTGCTGATGGCTGATACGACCCGTCCGTCGTAATCCGGACGATTTGTGCACAATCAACTTAGCCGCCAATCATCCCACGCTCGTTCGCTCGATGCAGCGATTTGCTTCTCATGTCTGTAGCTGATATGTATAAAGAGAGGTTATTCTTCAGTGTTTGTGGCAGTGCTCACAAAAGAACTGGCCCATTCGAGTTCAAGTCTGATTTATCTTGCAAAGTTTACGGCACGGGTAACATTATCATATGTCATTGCGCACTTCAGGGTGTTGGTCGCTCACTGCGGACTCTCAAAGCTCGCGTCACATCGCCTTCTAAGGGAGAAACCTCTCAGCCAAAGGTGCTAGCTACTAGCACTTCGTGTCGTGTGAGACAAGGTTCAAGAGTGTCCGTGCCTGCTGTGTGGCCAACGCTGTAAAAAAACCCTGCTTGCCTTTCACTCACTGAGCATTTGATGAGCATTACAAGCATGCGTGGGAAGAGGTTATCAGGCATGCATACGAAAGTATGCCTACAGAAGGGTTCAAGGGTGGTGTCACTTCATTGATGGCCCATCAAGGGAAGCGATTGTGGATCCCAAGAGTACTGGAGACAGGCGCGTGCACACTTGGCTGAGCCCAGCGGTTCATAGGTTTGTGAAAAATCTCTCCTCCATCCTGTACCCACTCACTCACAGAGTTGGTCAGCGAGAGTCAAACGGTCGAACACTCTACAGTACATCCTTGAAACATTCAGCCTCGACCGGAGGCTTGCCAATGTGGTGGAGAGTGAAAGAGAGAGAGCGCTCGTTCACCTGGAGCTTACATCGTGTAGTTCCCCAGACCGATATGATTCTGCTCCACACACGCAAGAAAAATCCATTCCAGGATACATGAGGCGTCATCACATGCGAGGCTATAATAACATGATTGAGCGAGCTAGTTGGTATTACGCCAACGTATATGCGCGCGAGCGAGCGAGAGAGAGAGATAATTGGCCGAATGCGGTGGGTTTGCATGCCAAGAGCGGCGCTGGTTGTCGAGAGATCTAACACGTTACCGTTGTTCGTGCCAAGTGTGTTTTGTGATCATACCAAATATCCCGCGAGGCCGTCACATAGGTGGAGCGTGCCTCGTCCAAACTGTGGAGCCCACCTAGCATGCAACGTAAGACTCTACAGGTGTGCCGGTAGTTATGTTTCATGGAGCTTGATTTACATCTTCGAATCCACTCTGCCCATTGTGTTAGTTAATCGTCATTTCATGTATCTATCCATCTATCTACGCAAGACCAGACACCGTCAAGGACTTGCACTGAGTGTCAGGTCAAGCTCGAACTAATAGCTGCGTCTAGCCTCGCACTGAAGCTTTGCCATATCACCTTCTCACGCGAGAGACTCGTCGAGGAGGACGTTCTCGATCACTTGGTTGAGCATGCTCATGTTCTGATAATGCTGCACCAGGACGTTCGCTATCACGGACCCAATCGCCAGCTCATCTTCTCGGATTGCACAATTCTTGTCTGGGGTAGTTCGAATGCACGTCTGTGAGATGCATGGCGCCTTGCTGGTGAGACTGGAGCTCTTCTCTCCGTGGATATGGCTGAGGCTTCGTATGACGTACCAGCCGCTTTCCAAGAGGCGAGCGCGCGAATGGGTGTGCTCGATCTCCACTTCTGCTTGCCACGCTACAACGATCTGGTGGTCGTCAATGAAGCGCTTGAGTGTAATCCAGACTCTGACAGTCGCCTCTTCTTCTTGGGTATTAGAGAGCGAAATTCTGTCGACCAGAGTTGCAAACAGAGTATTGCCCACGGCTCTGTGGATCTACAGGGAGTACACGAAAGCAGAGTCCGTTGGAATCAAGGTCCACACATTAATACCGACAGCATCCAAGGTATTAAGACTCACGCACTTTCAGTTCACCGTTGTTGGGCGTGAACAAGCCTCCTTTCGCGATCGTCCACATCGTTCGGTTTACAGCATCGAGCGAGAAGGGGTAGATGTGAGCCTTGGAATGCTCAAAGTAGAACTGGTTGCCATCGCGTTTCAGCTGGTTCAGCTGCTTCGTCTCTGCGCTTGAACTTGTGAAGTTGCATTCGTCCCAGACAGAGCTCATGCGCTCGTACTGGGCATCCAAGCTCTGACGAAGTGCGTCAAACCTGACGGCGTCGGATCGTGCACGAGAGGCAAGAGGTCTCGTCGGAGTGAATATTGAGTCGGCGTGCTAATGACACACACGGGAGAGACTTAGTATTTTAGTTTCAGAATGCTCGATATAAAATCAAGTCATAGAGTGCAACGTACCTGCATGGAGATGATGCAGCTCTTCGAGCACGCCTCCTCGAAGTTCTTGCAGATCAGCAAAGTCTCTTCAATGAGCGCCCGGAGCTTCGCATTCTCCACCACTGCGTACTCCGACAGCAGTTTCTCTGCGAACACCGCGTGTTTCCACGCAAGCGCCTCGCGCACAAAGAGCTGCAGGTCTTGCTTTCGCCTGGAACTGCACATCTCGTCGTCCGCGTCGGCAGGTGAAACCCTCGCTGCAAGTGCAGAATATCCATTCAGCAGCATCTCGAGCTGGGTCTCGAGCCCCGTCACACTAGTTCGAAGCTGCTCGAGCTCTTCTCGCTGACGCTTTCTCGATCGGTTCTGGTTGCGCTTCTTTGGGACCTTGGGGGTCGGACTAATTACCTGCTCGGTGATTGCATCTTGGGTCTTTGATCGTTTCGATGACCGGGTAGAATGACGACCTGGTGTGGTGGCTGTGTGGCGATTGTATGCGTCGTGCTGGCTGCATATCGCTGATTTCTGCTTCTGGCTCTGATCAGTCGTGACGTAGATGCTGGGTGCGTCATTCACCTCCATGCCGACATTTGCACCGCTACTCGCGTAGCCAAACTCTCCAGCAGCAGCAGAGGCAGTGCTGCCAACTAAGCGCAGGGAGTCGAGCTCGAACTCGGCGACGCACTGCTCGAAGCTGTCGATCTCGAAGAAGAACTCGTCGTCCATCAGCAATGCACTGTTGCTGTCAGGAAAGCTCGCGCTCAGCGGACTATTCGACACGTGCGCTTGGGTCATGGCTGATCCGATTCACTCACGTCTCCGGTTGAGTAAGTACTTCCTGCTCGTTTCCGAAATGAGCAAGAGTCGCACTCTGGCCAATGCATATCAGGGGATAGATGGATGGTGGACAGCTGGTGGATCGCCTGCCATACGGGGGTGTTGATTGTTTTTCCCAGCGAGACTATGCCATCATCACCACCATCGTGTTTGCCGCTCGTTACACAGCTGCATTTCCGAGCGCGTTGCTGGCTTGCCTCGCCGATGGTAGTTGAGACAGTTCGGTTCTCCTTGTCCACTCGCAGCACCATTTATATACACTGTACATGCTTACGCCTTTAGGATCAGTGATTATGGATTGGCAAGCCGGATTACGCCAATGCACAGAGAGGGTCGTCATCCAGATGATTACACCCCAGAAAAAAGCACATGATCGAAACGAATGCGAAACAATTGGGGGCGTTTCAATCGGAGTTTTATTCCTCCTCGTCGTTGCTGGCAATTGGTGCAAGTCGCAACGATCGTACTCGAAGCTGGCAGGTGCATACACTGAGTGTCAGTGTCCTGTACCTCTTTTCAAATCTCATTGTGTTGATCTTTGTTAATTCGCGAGCCAGAGAAGTGTTCCGCGTCATCATTGGAACCCCTGAGCGACAGATCAACTCGTGACGCTTTGATCCGATACGATGAACGAACTAAAGTGAACACTAATTCAACGTAGGTACTTAAGCGCAAACAAGTTGGTGCGCTGCTTGCTATTATTTAGTCTCCGCTATGCTCATATTGCTGCTCCTAATGGTGATCCGCTGAACCTGGCCGAGCCGCTCGAATCACTACAACAGCCGCTGCCAGTACCGCTGCCACCACCACCACTGCTTCACGCCAGCGACTCGTCCAGGAGGAAGTTCTCGACCGTCTGGTCCAGCATCCCCATGTTGTCGTGGAACTGGTTGAGCACCAGCGCCGTTAAGGAGCCGTCCGCGAGTTCATTCTCCCCTGCTGTGCAATTCTGACCTGGGGTGGACCGAATGCACGTCTGCGAGATGCTTGGCGCCAAGTGGAGACCGCGCTGGCATTTCGCCGCCTTCTTATGGACACCGACAACACTCTGCATCACATTCCAGCCATTCTTGGTTATCTGGATCGTTCGCTCCGAGTGTCCCACCTCCATCAGTATCTGGGAAACCGTGACGATCCGGCGGTCTTCGATGAATTGCTTCATCGAGGCCCACACTTTGATCGTCGCGTCCTGCGCGTTCGGAAGCCGGATCGTGTCTTCTAAGGTAGCGTACAGAGTGTTGCCCAAGATTCGGCACATCTATTCGTTGCCACAGAACACAAGCATCTGTTAGCTCTGCATAGCCGCTTCATGATCACAAGCGCACATGAACCTTGTCAGTCAGACTCTCACCTTCAACTCGCCATTGGTGGGCGTGAGCAGTCCGCTTTTCACGAGTTTCAATACCGCGCCGCTCATCGCATGGGGTGTAAATGGCGAAACGTGCGATTTTGTGTGCTCCAGGTAGAATTTCCCGTCGCCGTCACTCTTCAGCTTGCTCTCTTCTCGGTTCACTGTGTCGGAGGTGCTGAAGTCACATTCAGCCCAGACAGCGTCGACGCGCTGATACTGGGCATCCAGACCTTCGCGGAGAGAGGCGAAGATGGCCGAATCCGAAACCGTGTTGAATGCCGTCGGTTTCTTCATGGCCGCACGGCCGTACTGGAAACCGCCGTACTACAAACACCACATGATACACAGTACACAACACAAATTAGGACCGTAACATCGCCCAGAACACTCAAAAGAACCAAGGATTACATTGGTCAAAACTCACCGGCAATTGTGATACTCTGAGCTTGGAGCACGCCTCTCTCAGGTTCTTGCAGCACTGCGCGTTTTCTTCAATGAGCGCTCGAAGCTTCATGTTTTCCGCTGCTGCGTGCTCGGACTGCTGCTTCTCCGCGGCTGCAGCGCGTTTCCGCGCCAGCACTTGCCGCACGAAGAGCTCTTGATCAGTTCTCTGGCTGAAGCTGCAGGTCAGCTTGCTTGTATCCGCTGATGTAGACTCTGATGAAGGATCACCAGCATTGAGCAGCGCCGCCAACTGCAGCTGCAGTTCCTGCGTGCTGGCTCGGAGGTACATCAGCTCCTCTCGTTGACGCTTCCTAGATTGGTTCTGGTTTTTCTTCTTTGGTACAGGTAGATGGTTTCTATCCCCACTCTTGGGTTGCTTCGAGAGCCGAGTAGGTGATACCTCAACTTCGAGGGCTTTGCTGTTGAACTTTCCCCACATTGGCGAACCGTGCTGCTTGTTGAGATCAAACGCGTCGAAGCAGGATAAATCGAGCATCTCAACGCCCCCACCCGTCAACGGATCCTCTGCGTCGCAAACCAGCATCTCGTTTTGATCGCTTCCCCTCCGCGCATCGCCAGTTGCGACTTTCGGATCAAATGCATGAACGCAATGCTGGAAAACGTCGAGATCAAAGACGAACTGGCGGTCGTCCGTCATTGGATATGCACCGCCAGGAGACACCAGCGAGCTGCCTGTGCTCAGCGGACTTGAGACACTCACTTGAGTCATTTGCAGATGGAATGGATTGTGGATTACGGCGGCGCTTCGTGGCTTGTTCCGAAATGAACTGGGAAACCACCTGCCACCCTCCACTAGTCGCTCGAGAGCCGCCAATGGCCAATGGAGCGAGTGGATGTTTGTCTGTGACGTACCCCAGCGGAGTGATTACTCTCGCTTACGTGCATGCGGCGCGGCATATTCAAGATGTTTTGTATTCGCGTGAATTGTCTCACCCGAGTCATCGCTCGCAGGCGAGTGGATACAGTGCGCCTTATAATTATACGGACACTTGATTTTTTTGAAAAAAATGACCAA
>JALBYZ010000646.1:0-19614 GCA_038050575.1 Globisporangium mamillatum
CACTCCACACATGCACAAGGGATACAAAAAAGCTCACACGCAAGCGTATTTACACGCTGGGCTGCAGAAGGAGTTCCTGTGGATGAAGGATCTGTCTGTCGTTCTATCGTCGGTGTTGATGTTGGGCTGTCGTGTAGAAGCGGCTGTTGCTGTTGGAGGCGAGATTGCGAATGAGGAGTTCATGTTGGCGCGCTTTTTGGCTCAGCGGTCCGTTTCCCCCTTTCGCGACAGGAACGACCAGTCGTTTCATTCCGCATACAAAAACAAAGATCATCTGCAGCGAAGTACTGTCGATGCTCCAAATACAGGTCCCTAAGCTGAAGCGGAGTTTGGCTGGAGGTTGGAGGTTGGAACATTCGATGGGAGATTCGATGGGCTAGATTATTTGGGTGTGGGTAAACTGGTAAACAAGTGCCATGAACGAGTGACTGTATACGACGTATATTATGTATGTATAGCTTGTATGCATGAAATCATGCAGTTTGAACGCCAAAGTCGAGGTCCGAGAGCAGCACCAAAGTCGACACTGTCGAAAGGAAAAGAGGCTACTAATCCATTACCTCTGATCACTAGATTTAAGCCCCATGCACCGACTTCTGCCCGCCTTGGAATGTAAGAATTGGGCCATTTGCTCAACAGTTGGTCGTGGCTCTCTACCTTTGTGCTGATTTGTCTTCGATCGTGCTTTCAGATTCGCGCTTCCTTCTGGATCCACGTTCACGAACGTCAGCGATCGTGTCTGCGCTCGAGAGGGTCTAGTTCTGCATAAAGTTGACGATCTTCTTCTCAATGTCTTCGCTAAGCGTTAACTCTGGATAACGTCTGATCACCCATTGGACCAAGCGCACGTGCCCGGCCCCATTGCTTGACACAGATCCTTTGTCGAGATCGCAAATCTCGTCTCAAAACGAAGCGAAGTAACTCGATCACCTCCACATGGCCGCTTTGAATCGCAAGCTTGGTAGCGCACGGGAACATGCGTTGATTGGGAAGCTCAATAGCGTGGAGCCACTTTAGAATCGCGATGCGCCGCCCTTCGCAGCGCACGATACAGCACTTCACCAGGGATCTTGTTTTGCGAGATGAGGTTGCCGTGCAACAAGACACGTCGTGTTGGGGAATGAGATCAGATCGAATAGGAAACAACTGCAACTTCAAGGCAACCCCCCCCAAAAAAAACCATGACCAGCGCATTCGCGATTTCGCCAAAATATCCCCACTAGCAGCACCAGAGTGCAGGAAAGCATCTCACTCGGCAAGAAAAGCGATCAAGCAAGTAAACAACGGTTTGTCTCGTATCTACGAGGCATGGCTGCGGTTTGAGCGTGAAAATAGCACGGACGTCGAGGGTTACGTCTCGGTGTGTGACCAGCATGAATGATGTCTGGCACAAGTAAGCGTAGCAGCGTCCAGTGATTCCTCGTCAAGTGCTGCGGTTAGCGAATCTGGTCATGGTAGTGCGGTTGCTGAAGGAGGTGTGCCACAACAAGCAGCAAGAAAGAGGTGAGCGTCAGATGAACAGTGTGGACAGGAACCATAATCACCAGAAGGACTCGACGCGGACGATGAAGAAGTCTCGCGTGCAAGCGCAGAGAATGGGGGAGGGAGGCTTGTAGCATTACCACACAGCTGTCATGAATGAAGTTGTAATAGAAACAAATGTGAAGAGCAGAGCGGGTTCATTTGGTCAGCTATGGAGTCTTCAACAGGTGGAGAATCTCGTAAAGTTTGATATTCTTACTATATCACTGGATACCTAGCCAACCATCACACAGTCTGCCATCACTTCGTTGGTTGTGGAGGTTTGTCTAGTCACCAATGATTCTCGCAAGTCCCATCAAGGTCCTGCCTGGCGTGACTGCTAAGGACGCTGCGAAACCGTTGTTCTTATTCGCTTGAGTTCCTGCGCTCTCGTCAACGGAGAGTAACGCAGGACGCTCGCCAGACAAGAAGCCGTTGAACGCGCGACGCGTCAGGATGGGTACAACATGGAAAGATAAGATGTAGATAGCAGCGTGTTGGGCATCGGAGAGGACGTTGGCACGCCAGGCGATCCGAACCTCGAGGGAGAGAGAGAGAGAGAGTGAGAGGACAGAGGAGCCATGATGAGAACAATCAGGACGGGCGAGGATGAAAATCAGTCTTTGTTTGGAGCGCTCCTGAGCACAGAGATCGAAGAAACTCACTGGAGCGTCACCGTCACCGAGACAGCCAATACGAGCAAGTCTGATGAGCACCCATCTCGCGCACAAGCTCCCCTGGGAATCGCTCGGTGAGATCGTCCGCGAACAACACGCTCAAAACATCAACAGTACCTACCGCCAAAGACCGGGGGTGAGCATCAAAAACATCAAAGCTGTCTACCACTTTGCGCGATGCTTCGGTGATGCGATCAGAGAGTTCGCAGTGAGCGACAGATCCACAGAAGAGGAGAAAAAGAGGTTCGATCCTTCGACGTGGGGGCTCCAAGCGACCACGTACTGGTCGGAAATCGGCTACTACGAAAGTCTCATCGTGGAGTACATCGAGCTCAATCTGATTCTCATGGACCCAACCATCTTCGCGCCGATCGTACAGAAGTATAGACAGCGGGGGACTCAAGCGATACGTGAACTGTGCAGATACACCGGTACCCATTCGCATTGGCTCGAAGAGCAGCTTCGTCCAGCTTTCGATGGCGGAAACCTGAAGCCCATGACAGCAGAAGTGCTGCAGGTTCTTCGCGACACCTGCGCGTTGCTCTTCCGCTGCATTCACAGCGTCAGCGAACCGAATCTCGCTCTTGATCCTGATTTCGTCGCCGGGAATATCCTACTGGGGCTTGGTCTTAATGGCAGTATCTACATGTGGCGCATCGACCATCCTGATGTGAAGCTCTGAATCAATGACCCGCAACAACATTCGCATTTGAGCTGGAACACGCGGGGCTAACAGGGAGAAGCTGGATGGCAAAGGTTTGTGGGGTTACAGATCGTCTAAACCGCTGTAGACATCACCGAGACTGGAGTGTAAACGGGATTTAACTCATCTGTCGATGGATAAGCTCCTTTGGAGTTTAAGTCTGAAAATGAACTAGCCCAATTTGGCAGAGTATGTTGGCGCCATTGCTCTACTTTTTCCGCGCTGCGAGGCTGTAGTTTGTATTCCCAAATACTCATCATGTCGCGTTTTTGTGGTGCTTTTCGCCCTGAACAATCTCGTACAGTCTGGTGACCATAAATCCCCATCTTCACGCGCTTCAACGGATCAAGGTTTGCCATCAGAGGAATCAGACTCCGCTGTTTGTCGTTCATCGAGTCGGGATGCCCCCTTTCCACTATTCTCAGGAACATGGCGGGCAAATAGAAGATCATTCAACGCTACCGTGACCATCACCGCCACCATCGTAGCCAATACAGCCCCGCGCCGTGGGGACAGTCGAAAATACACCTGTGTCGCAGCCTCCACTATCGCTGTCGCATCTGTCAAGCACTTGGTATCCTATCGGGCGAACAGAGGGTCTCGCTTTTCCGAGGACAGAAATAAACTCGCACAATCAAGGAGGTGCAGCCTCCACTACGAGACTGGTGGGCTCGAGGAGTAAGTACTCCACCGATGTGATCCAGAGAGCGACTATGACTCTCAGATCAAAGGCTTAAGCGTATACATTAGTAAAAGACACTCCGCAGTGAATTCGTTGATTGATTGAATAAATGATAGATTTGGTTCCCATGGAGCTGCTCCTTCTGGTAGTAAACTCTAGAAGTCGCCGCTAAAGTCGCCACCTCCGTCGCCTCCGCCGTCGAACCCACCGTCCCCACCGCCACCAAAGTCGCCATCTCCTCCATCGAAACCCCCTCCGAAGTGTCCATGGTCACCGCCGAGGGCATTGACGATCATCATTCCGGCTCCAAAGCCCAAACCGGTCGTTAAAGCAGACGAAAAGCCACCACCGCCACCGCCATAGCCGCCACCACCGCCATAGCCATAATCGTAGACTGGCGGCGCAGCAGCCGCGTAGGCAACTGGAGCTGGCATGACGTTGTAGGCGGGGACACACGCGGCGCCTCCAGGAACTGGCATGGCCATCGCAACAACCGGAGCACCGGCCACTGGGGGTGGAAGAGCGCGTTGTCGAGCCGCTTTCTTCGCCATCGTGGAGCCGAACCAACAGCAGCCGATGCAGCAACTCAGAAAGGCAGCACCGCCGATAGCGATGCCGACCCAGCCATAAGTGCTCACGTCCGAGTTGGTGCTGGTGGAAATCAGCGAGCATTTGCACGAGTATGTGGTGCGTTTGCAAGTGGCGTCTCTCGGGCAGCAGCACGACTGGCGCTGGCTCGCCTGGTCCAACCAATCGCCGCAGAATTGTCCGGGACTGCCGATATACGCATGCGAGCAGTCCTGTGTCGTCGCGCAGACTTGGCATCCGGAGAGCGTGGGTGTCGGGGTCGGCGAAGTTGTGTTCTCAGCTGCAACTGGAGCGAGAAACCATGAAGCAGCGATGATTGAAAGCAGGCAAAGCCATGCGAAGATGGTGGCTCTCAGAGTGCGTATGGCGCGATTCGAGAGAGTCATTGCCCTCCAGAGTGGAGAGCTCTGTTCCGACCTGAAGATTTCGAAAATGCTTGCTTCGCCGTCAGACTCGTTCTGCTTTCGCCTCATGGATCTCCAAGATCTCCCCGATCTTGATCTCTTTGGTCAGCCCAGACCTCATCGGCTGTATAAATACTCGTTCGCAGGCAAGTGGCGTCGCTTCGACTGTGAGGCGTGAGGAGGATAGATGAACAATGATCAGGTGTTTGCTGATAGATCCGAGTGTAAAAATATCAAAGTGGATATCCCGAGCGAGCGCTCGAAATACAACACCACTGCGTTCTGCTGAACAACGACGGAAAGATCTCGCTCCTCGCGTTTAGTTTCTTGCACTTCTGGCTTCAGATCATTGATAATTGCAGCAAAACTCGAGGATTTCTGTACTGGCAAGTGCCTCACAGATTGCTGGGACTTACTTTCAGGAGGCTGCTCCCTGTGTGTCGTCAACGTCAGCCTACCACACGCCATGAGGCAGTTCCTGGCCCTGCACACCTGCTGCCAGGTTCTGGACCGCAATGTCCGCCATTGCACAACGCGTCTTGACGGTCGCTGATCCGATGTGCGGCAGGATCACGCAGTTGCTGAGCGAGAACAGCGGGTGGCTCGGCGGCAGCGGCTCGGGCGTCGTGACGTCGATGCCCGCCGCCGCGACCTTGCCCGTGCTCAACGCGCCGTAGAGCGCGTCCTGGTCCACGACTTCGCCACGACTGGTGTTCACGAACACGGCCTCGGGCTTCATCTTCGCGAAGCAGTCGGCGTTGAACGCATGGCGCGTGGCGTCGTTGAGCGGTAGGTGCATGCTGATGATGTCGCTGCGCTTCAGCAGCGTGTCCATGTCGACAAACTCGACGTCGTCGCCCAGCGCGCTCGCAAACTCAGGCTTTTCGCGCGGCCCCGTGTAGATGACCTTGCAGTTGAAGCCGAACTTCATCATCCGCGCGTAGGTCGAGCCAATGCGGCCGAGCCCGACGATGCCCACGGTGCAGTCGCTCACGTCCGTGCCGCAGTACTGGAATGGCTGCCAGACGCCCCACTGGCCCTGCTTCGCGCTCTCAGCGCACTCGAGAAGCTTGCGCTTGGCCGCGAACGTCAGCGCCACTGCGGTCTCCGCGGTCGAGACATCGAGCACCCCGGGCGTGTGGCCCACGCGCACGCTGCGCGCCTTGCACGCTTCGATGTCGATGTGGTTGTAGCCGACCGACATGGTCGAGACCACCTTGAGCGACGGGCCGGCGTGGTCCAGCAGCTCCGCATCGATGCGGTCCGAGAGCAGGCAGAAGAGCCCCGTGCAGCCCTTCACCTGCTTGAGGAGCTCCTCGCGCGTGATGAGCTCACCCTCAGAGGCATGGGACGTGATTTCCACGGCAGAGGAGGAGGACTCACCGACCAGCTTGCGGAAGTTGTCTGCAGCGAAAGAGAGATGTACAGAGCGCATGGTGAGATGATTATCATTATAAGATGTAGCGATGCAATCAATGGATTAGGACGCACCAACGGCGTACGGGATGTGGCGCGAGAAGAAGACCTTGCTCGGCGCGGACGCGGCAGCGCTCATTTCTGCGACTGGATTAAAGAAGGCGACTGCGCACGCAAGCTCAGGCATACACCGCACAGCCAGTTGTTAGTCATTTCAGGCATGAGCTGCGCAGCATGGCACGCAGGAGAGCGCGCGACTGACTGACCTCCTTCAGGTGAGCTGCTTGGGAGAAAATGATAACGATGGATTGGAATGATGGATGACACGCATGAAGAAGTACTGTGACTGCCCTCTAAATTGATAAGATTGCTGTTCCTTGTAAACGACGTGTTTCACGTAGACAGCGTTGAGTCCGTTGATCATACTCATGTGTCTTGCATCTTGATTGAACATTCGCCTGCGCCACAGGGTCATCCGCCTGCAACACGAGCAGCCTCGCACACAGCTGCCTTCTTCAGCGCTCGCTTACACTGTATGTCATCAAGCGCTCAAAGCAAACCCCACCCAATCTAAATTCAAAACGCATCATATTACCAAAAACATACACATTCAACCACCACTTGCCAGTCCACCTACTGCTGTTCAACGGCGAACGGGTCGTCCGACGCGTCCTTGTTCGGCTGGGTCTCCATGTACTTAGTCATGGCGTCCGCCGCGTCGCTGCCGTACTGGTCCGTGATGAACGCGTTAGCCATGTCCATGCCGGCCGTGACGCCCGAGCTCGTCCAGATGTTGCCGTCCACGACCCAGCGCGCCTTGTGCACCCAGTTGACCGCCGGGTGCGACCCCACAATCTCGTTGTACGTGAGCTTGTTGGTCGTTGCGCGCTTACCGTCGAGCAGGCCCGTGTGCGCCAGGATGCCTGAGCCCGTGCACACCGTGAGCACGTGGGTGGCCTGCTGCGCGGCCTTGTGAATGTAGTCGAGGAACTTTTGGTCCTTGACCAGCTGGCGGCGTCCCTGGCCGCCCGGGATCAGCAGGATGTCCAGCTTCTCCGGCGCCTCGGCGTAGCCCATTGTCGCGTAGAGCGGCACGCCGTTCGTGCTGCGCAACGGGCCCTGCTTGTTCGCGATCGTGTGGATCTCCACGGGGATGCCGAGCACCTGCGGCAGCAGCTCCAGGTACGACGTGGGGCCGATGTAGTCGAGCATCATCACCTGCTCGAACACGATCACGCCGATCGCTAGCGGCTTCTTGGAGAGGGCGGTGGCAGTGGCGGCCATAGCGAGCTCTTGGGTGCTGGAAGATGGAAGCTGGTGGCGTCTGTTGTCAGGAGCTGATTGGGGAATGGCCTGCTCGTGAGCTGGTGCTCGCGCGAAGAGCTTGGATGCGCTCGCCTGGTTCACATCGCAGGATTGGATGAGTGATTAACCCAAGTCGAGACTGCTTTTGAGAGGATGGGCATGGGTTTCGATTGCGAAAGAAAAATGTCGTTTGAATGTGGACCAACAGAGTGAATGTTCTTTCTCAAGCAACATTTCCTCAGACTCAGATGCATGTTGCTGGAAAGTGAACCCAAGGAAAGTATTCAGTACGAGCAACATTTTCCAGCTGTGATGGACAAAAGCATGCAAGAGTCTCAGCCAACGTCGTCGTCGTCGTGAGAAACAAGCCCAGCAGCGCCTTTAGCAGCCAGCGGCAGCAGAGGCGAGAGCTCCACATCCGCCAGCGCTTCTCCATCCGCACAGTTGCCCTCACCAGCAGCAGCAGAACCAGCAGCAGCTCACGCAAGCGCTCGTCGTCTCCGTCGCTGCGTTCTCCCGCTCTCAACGCGCCAACAGTCGCTCCAGTCAGCCAAGTCAAGCGCGCGCTCTTCTCAGCCGCGTGCTCCCCCCCTCGTTAGGCGCCAGGCCACGTAGCGCACGCGGACAAACAACAGCCACAGACAGCAAACGCTTAGCAAACAAGCAAGCAGACAAGCCAACTATTCCAGCTCGCACTCATCCATTCTTCGCGCACCCTCAAGTCTCCGTTAAGCAGTAGCGTTAGCTAGGCATGGGCAAGTTCCTGGTGCGCGTGGTGCTCTTCAAGTGCTCGGACCTGCTGGCGGCCGACCTGGACGTGGTGGGTGGCAAGAGCGACCCGTACGTGGTGTTTAGCCTGGGCGAGTCCACCAAGAAGAGCTCGATCATCATGAACACGCTCAACCCGCAGTGGTCGCCGCCCGAGAAGTTCGAGTTCGAGATCGCGGACTGGGAGTCCGAGTTCATCGTCGTGCACGTCTACGACTACGACCGCTTCTCGCGCGACGATTTGATTGGCTCGGCCGTGATCCCGCTCGCGCTCTACACGGGAGACCGCCACCTGGAGATGTACAGCTACCCGCTCGTGCTGCCGGACGACATGGGCGGACCCGGCGCGCCGCACAGCGACATCTTCTTGCAAGTGAGCCTCACCACAAAGGACGGCAGTCCCGTCGAGACGTACGATTGATTTGGTCATCGGTTAGTTGGATTGCCGATTGGGATGTTGTTGTGGTGGTGGTGATTGTTAGGACTTGCTTGTGGGAATAGGGTGTGCTCTGTGTGTGCGATAGGAACTTAATTATGAATGGATATGAAATTACGTGAAATAAGAGCTTGTTCGGTTTGTGTTGCACCTTGCGATGCGTTCGACTGAGCGACAACATCAACACTGGCATCGACAAGCAAGGCTCTTTGCTGACTGGCGGCACACTTGCTATGCACCCACGCGCGCGCTTGCACGAGTGAGTGAATGTTGTGTGCGCACGTGTGACATAGCGCATGACAAAGAGCCGCAGGATCATCGATCGCGAAAGAAAGCAAGCGCGATTCTGTGCTCGGGCTCTTGCGCAAGTGGCTGGCGTGTGTGCGTGTGTGTGTGTATATGTGGTGGTGGAGAACTGACCTGACGAGACTGGCTGGCTACTCAAGCACTGGCTGGAGAGGCCCGCACCCACTCACCTACCACCAGTGGCCCTTGCCTGCTTCTGATGGAGATGATTTTTCAGTCGATGCGTGTCAAAGTACACCAATGCGTTCCGTCTGCAAGAGCAATTAGAATTGTCGTTGCTTTCACGGCACGAGAAGAACAAGTGAGAAAGAAACCAGGAACAAACAGCACGACCGGTTGAAACCAGTGGCACCACCAACCCAACCCACCATTTTGAATTGGACGGCGGCTCCAGGCCACTGAATCGACAATGAGAGGACGAGCAATGCAACATCCAGAGGTTCGAGGCACTATATAATCGCCAATGCGAAGGTCCGATCCGACACAACTGACGCGCACGCGAAAAAGAACAACACGTCGCTCGCTGCGCTGGTTGTTAATCTGCTGGCGCCGTTGACGTGTTGTTGCGCTGGCGGACCTTCGAAATGCCGAACGCTCCTGAGATTCGAAAAAGTTTAGCCCGAGTTCAGCGTTCTCTTGTGTGTCTCAATTGAGAATGCAGTCAGTCAGTCCGCTAACAGTATTGAGATGGTTGAGATTGCCGAATGCAGCCAAGTGGGGAGGAGACAGAAAGAGAGAGGGGGCGCTGTGCGAATGCTGATGCTCCTCCCACTTCGTTCGCCAGACGCGCGGAAATCGGATGGCGGAAACGCGTTTGTGGCCGCAGTGGGTCATCCTCAACGACCCAGGAGCTTCTGAGAGCATGCGCGGCTGAGCATGAGCGCCCCGTCACTTCATCAATGGAATGGAGTGAATGGTGAAGGGTATCCATTGAACGGCTTGGCTTATCCATGCAGCCATTAGAGAATCAAAGGCAGGCAATTGCTCCGTCATTTGATCCTCTTACCAACTCAACCTTTTGACACACAGAGGACCCTAGACCAGCGAGCCAGTGTGCTTCCGCGACACTGGAGGGATCACGATCGTGGTACTGGACAATAAGTACTGTAGCGTCCCCGGTCCAGCAAACAGCGACCGTTGGTTCACTGATTGAAGCTGGAGCTGGAGCAGGAGGTAGTGGCCAACAAGGATCCAGAGATACTCGCAAATGAGATCCCACTTCCAAGTTTCAACTTTCAGAGATCGCTTCACGCCTCTCTGTTTACACCAGAGAAACAAAATTGCAAAGCAAAGCAGAGGGCCACGAAAGACGAAAGTCGCGCCTCAGCCCCAGGGATCCATTGATACGGAGGAGCCATCTGCCCCTACAGGCGAATGCGAAGGTACAAAAGAGCTTCGAATGAGAATGAAATTGAGCCTGAGAGTGGAGCTTTTCATGCTCTGTTGTCTTCCACTTCGCTTGTCAAAGAGGAACCTTCTGAAGAATTGTGAGAGGCTGGCTGGCTGGCTGGCTGGCTGGCTGGCTGGCTGGTTGGTCCATCCCTCTTGAGTTGTTTACTGACGTGCTCACAAGTCACAGAAATTGGCAGATGGCTCGTCTTCCCAGGAGTGGACAATGTACGTCGGTCGCGTGAAGCGATTAGGGTACAATGTAACACGCAGCATCAGGTCTCACAGGTTCTTGTTCGACTTGTTTTAATTCAAACAAGCGGTAGTACATTCCAGCGGTTTAGAGAGGTATTAGTATACACAGGATGCTGCTGTGCTGATGCTTGTTGTATGGTCGAGCACTCACAGTCACAGTCACACTCACAAGCTCCCTCCCGCCACTTTTCGCCATGCTCGCAGCACTTACGCCTGCTTGTTGGCTTGCTTGCTTGCATCTTGCGCGTGTGGGCTTGTTTGCGAGCGTCTCACAATCCAAACGGCCTTAACACACGCGTCGGACCAGCTGGCGCAACCAGAACAAGAAAACAAACGCGTTTGTGTGTGTGTTTGTGCGCGCTTGTGACTCTGTGACTTGTGTAACACTCGCTCGCTCACACCCGTTGCTGCAGCTGGCTGTCTCTGTTCTCGCTCGCTCCCCAGCTCCGACAAGAGATCCGGACCAGACCTGCCACAACAAACAACCAGCAACAGCAACAAGCCACCAAACGAAAAAACACAGGCGAGCGCGAGTGCACGAGCAAGTCGTGGCCAGTCCCAATACCAGCACCAGTATCCCAATTGAGCAAAGCTCAGCGGACATCCATCCAGCCGAGTGAGCGGATCAGACAAGACGCCCTTCCCAGTCGAGCATCCTGCCCAGCGCAGGCTCCGACTTTCTCCCCTTGGCGGCGCACCCACACAGACAGCAAATAGCAGACTGTGCCACGCGATCCCTGTCAAGCAGAGTCCCGCTTGAACAAAATCCAGCCCCGCAAGCCCACGCAAGCCTATCGCAAGTGTCAAGCAACAAGCAAGCAAGAGTTGCGGTTGTTGTTGTTGTTGCGCACTTGCTAACAACAACTTGCTCGCTTGTCTCGGACTTGTCTACTCCCCAAAAAAGCAAACAAGCCTGTCCACGTCTTGGTAGCCGGTCCGCCCAGTCCAGTCAGTCGGAAGCAGACAACCCCAGGAGCTCCGGAGGATTGGAGACCGGACGACAGCATGAACTACAACATGATGCCGGTCGCGTACGCGGTGACCGCCGACCCATTCGCCAAGTCGCCGTACAACCCGGTGAACATGAGCCGCACGGCGTCCAAGAAGAGCTCGGGCCACGCGCCGTCCGCGCGCATCCTCGAGCGCGTGCGCGAGGCGACCGCGGACCTGGCGCACCTGGCCACCACGCAGCAAGGCTGGAAGTTTGTGACCGAGAAGAACCGCGCGATGATCTATGAGATGAACGGCCGCGCGCTGCCACCCACGGTCTCCACGGTGCACACGTTCGGCGCCGGCGGCGGCCACATCTCGGACTTCTATCTCGTGCGCGCCGTCACCACGGTGCACGCCAACATCCCGGCGGTGCTGGACTCGCTCCAGGCGCGCACGACCGAGGAGTTCGCGCCCAAGATGAAGAAGATCTTCGGCAAGCACTACAAGCAGGGCGTGGTGGTCAACGAGCTCTCGTGCACCACGCCGCCGCCGTTCGCGCCCGACCCGGACAGCACCAGCGGCGCGCGCAAGAGCTTCAGCGAGGATGACGCGTACTCGGTTAACTGGCTGTCGCTGCAGAGCGGCTCGTCCGACAAGAGCCGTGATTTTACGATGGTCTCCTACCAGGACGGCTTTGAGCGCCAGGACCGCACGCTCACGCGCATCGGCCGCGGCGCCGTGCACGACCGCACGCTCAGGACGAATAGCAGCAGCTTGGGTGCCAGCCAAGGTCCCGGCGCGAATGCAGCAGTGGCACCGAAGCTCCTGGGCGTGCACGTGTTCTCGTCGGTGAACTTCAAGGACATCCCGGCACTGCCTAGCAACCAGCACTCGGACCGCCAGCACTTCCGCAACTCGGGCTTCGTTGTCGAGGCCACGAACGACCCGCACGCGTTCAAGCTGTCGCTCTTCCTGTCGCTGCTACCGACCAAGTCGAGTCTCAAGCACGCGCGCAAGTACCAGAAGTGGCTGCTGTCGCTCGTGTCCATCGTGGGAAACGTCGCCAGCGCCGTGCAGATCGTGGCGCCAGAGCTGAACTTGAGCCACCTGGGCAAGACCGCGTGGAAGAAGAGCGACCACTGCTACATCTGCCTCAAGATGTTCCGCACGTTTCGCCGCTGCCACCACTGCCGTCTCTGCGGCGAGGCCGTCTGCTCCACGTGCTCGGGCTTCGTCAAGGTGTCCATGGGTCGCAGCCGCAGCAACTCGCAGTCGAGCGTTGACATGCGCTCCGGGTACTCGTACGACGACGCCGGTTCCTCGAGCGGCGACGACAGCAGCAGCAGCTACCAGAATGAGACTCGCGGCTGTACGGTGTGCATCCAGTCCATCTCGCAGAACGGTTCGATGGTCGGCCACAAGTCCAGTCGCAGCTCCTCGTCGTTCAGCAGCAACTCACAGGCGGTCTTGAACAGCAGCAGCGCCATGTCGGTCTCGGCGCGCAGCGAGGATGAGTCCTCCATCTCGTTCGGCGACGACAACAGCGACTTTGGCGGCTCGGCGGCCCACGGCGGTGGCCAGAACTTGTTCCAGCAGTCGTACTACGACCACCGCAAGCGCAGCACGAACAGCAGCAGCGACGACAACCAGTCATCATCGGCGGCGACCAACCCGCTCGCGGCGTCCTCATCCTCGGTCAACATGAAGCAGCACCAGTTCAACAACAGCGACAACCACCACAACATGATGAACACGCCATCCATGTCGACGACCAGCAGCTCGTTCTCGCGCACGTCCCACGAAGCCGAGCTCATGATGATGCAGCAGTACCCGGCGCTCCAGTCGTCGAGTAACCAGGACCAGTACGCGCCGCAGCACCAGCCGCGCAACTACATGCAGAGCTTCTCGTCCGAAGTGTCCTACGGCAACGACGACCTGTCTCTGGATCCGGACATCCTGGCGCTCGCGGGCCTGACTCTCAAGCCCACCGTCAGCTCGCACAGCAGCAACAGCAGCGGCAGCAACCACGCCTACGCCCAGCAGCAGCAGGTACTCACTGTCGCGGAGGAGGACTACGACGACTTCGACCCTGCCGCCAGCCAGCGTAGCGCCAGTGGAGGACCGAGACGCTGGTCGGCCACGGACAGCGTTGCCAGCAGCAACAACTCGGCCGCGGCGGCACCAGCGCGTGCGCCACCTGCTCGTCCACAACAGCCGCAGGAAGGAAGCAGCGGCTCGACGTTCCACTTCTCGGTCATGTCGAATTCGTCCAACAGCAACAGCAACAACACCAGCTCCTCGCTGCCGGCGCCGACAAAGTCGAGCGTCCACGCCGAGATCGCCGCGTTGATGCTTGAAGACCTCGCCACGACCAGCTCCAGCGTGTCCAGCCAGGTCGGAGGTCCATACGGCAAACCACCAACTTCGTCGTCTTCGTCCTTGTCGGCGTCGATGAGACTACCAGCATCAGCGCCGCAGCAGCAGCAAACTCAGGCGGACGCGCGGTTCCACATGTCGGCGACATCCCGCTCGCCATTTGGAGCAAACGGAAACGCGGCGATGGGCATGTCTCGCGGCTTCAACCCGAGTGCGAGCGCCGGTAGCAGTAGCAGCCACAACCCGCAGTTTTCGTCCTCCAAGATCATCTCCATGGCGACGCTGACGGCATCTCAGCAGCAGCAGCAGCGGTCGCTCTCGACTGCCAGTTCGAACGAGCGCGCGAACGACATGATCTTGCTCTCGGCGCCGGCGCCAAAATCGCCCGAGTTCGTGTGCTTTGAAGACTCGCAGCGCGAATCCATCTTCGTGCGACCCGGAGACGGCAGCGACATGATCCCTCTAAACCTCGCAGGCGGCCAATTCTAAGCCTTTTGCGAAAGGAGATCGACCAAGGCGTTCCGTTCCACACGAGTCTGTTGCTGCTGATCCAGATACCAGACTGAGGTTGCGAGATTGGAGAAGGAAGGAGAGATATAACTTCCTCACACAGACTTCAGTGCGACCAAGCGGTAGGGCTTCTTTTTGATCGGAGCAGATCAAGAGATCGCAATTGCTCCATTAGGAGCACCAGCTTTGAGCGCGTGCGGACCGTACGCACTGATGAGAGAAAGAGCCCAAGAAGCGACAAGATCATCATCCAGGAGACCAGCTTTTATCGTATTTATAATAGCCATCCGCCACCACCTTTTTAGAGAAAACCTTAACATCAAAAGCACAAACAAAAGCAAACGCAATTCAAATCAAATCCACGCGCATCGTTCTTACTGTTCACCTCCCAGTTCTTCCTCTTCAGCTGCTCCCTCCTGAGCTTCGTGCTCCTTCTGATTGTCTTGCTCTTCTTTGTCGTTAGCATCATCACCATACTGCTGTCGTTGCTCTTGTGGCACAGCAGGCGCTTCAGTGGGCTCGACCACCTGAGAACCAGCCTCCTCGCCCTTGATCTCCGTTGCCTCAGGTGCTCGCACTTCATCATTCTGCACGGAAGTTTTTGTTGGCGCAGTTGGCTCACAAACTTTGTCCGTTTCGACCGATTTCACAGTACCCGGCGGCGATTTTCCGTCTTCATCTCCTTCATTCTTTGACACCAGAAGCCGCGCCGGACTCGTCTCTTCCGTTTGGCTCCTTCGCAGCTGCCGGTCGCTGCTCGAGCGCAGCGCCTTGACAAACTGCTCAAAGTCCTCGATGCCCTCGAATGTTTTGTCACTGAACACCGAGTTTGAGTGCGAAAACGCCTCCCCCGCGACGTGGAAAACGAATCCGTTGTTGGTCGCATTTTCATTGTCCTCCTCCTCATCGTCATCGTCGTCTTCATCATCCTCTTCATCTTCTTCATAATTTCGCGGCGCGAGAAAGTCGTAATCGTCGTTCGCGTCGCGGAGTGCGATGCCCTCGGTGCTGAGCACTACCGTGCGCTTCATCAGGTGCTTGTCGGACGCGACGAAGAGCACGTGGCAGACCGCGTCGTGCGGGATGCGCGACACGTCGAACGGGAAACAACCCTGGAGCACCGGGTTCTGGTCCTCGAGGCGGCGGCGGCTCGTTGTTGTTGTGGAGCTCTTTCGGGGCTCAGATGCGTTATCAACGACTGGCAGCCGAGAAGGAGATTTGCGTCTTCTTTCCTGTAGGTTGAGCGCATTGTTGTCCTCATCAACGAACTCGGTAAACTGCGGATCGAGGAACATCTCGTCGCGCATAAGCACGTGGGTGCCGTAGTTCGGCTCCTCGCTGCGCGGTTGACCCACGCCCTCGCGCCAGATCAACTGGAAGTAGCCGTTGAGGAATTCGTCGATCCGTGGAAATCGGTACTTCAGGCGCAACGGTGTGCTCCGCTCGTGCACTTCGCCCATACTCGCGGCACTTGTCGTTGTAACATTAGAAGCCACCAAATGGTCTCGGGACGACTCGAAAGCAATGTAATACCCGTCATTCACCGCCATATCGGCGCCGATGCGAGGTTCTGCCTCGTGATGTTCCTGTTGGTTATCGACTGAAGGTGCACCATCACCAGCATCCTTTGACTTGAGCTCCCCTTCCTTGCTAGTCTTTGCTTCAGCACCGCTCTTCTTGTCTGCTGGTGCTGCCGCAGCAGAGCCCTGTGAAGGGTGCTCGTGGAACAGGAACTGGTCGATGCAGCGTGCCTGGGCTTCGTTCTTTTTCTGGCGCAGGATCTGGAGCGCCAGGTTGCGCCGGCTTTTCGCCGTCGCGGGGAAGATTGGTTCCTTGCCACCCACGCGAGGCTCCTGCGCGGCGTCGAGCGCCATCTCCTCAGGCGTGCGCAGCAGCTCCGGAGGCACGAGGTCGATCGGGAACAGCCCAAACGCGTCGCGCTCCTGCACGTCGAACGCGTCGTAGTGCTGGAACACGAACGTGAGGAACGACAGGTTGCCTGTGACGCACGCGCGGTGTGCTCCCGTCCAGTTGGCCGAGTTGCCCGCGCAACTGGCCCAGGCCTCTGGCTTGGCCTGGAGCAACATCTCGAGCGCGATCTGCAGCTGCTGGAACTGCTGCGCCGAGTGGATCTCCATGCCCACGACTGCGTGCATCGCGTCCTCGACCTCCAGCAGCCACTGCTGATCCTCGTCGGCCGAGTTGTTGCCACTGAGGACATCGTTGGCAGTGCTCTGGTGCTGCTGCTGCTTGCGCTGCTGAAGCGACGTCTTGAGGCTCTGGATGTCGCCGTCGCAGACGCAGTCCACGAGGCTACTGCCGGTTTGACCCATGCTGTTTGCTTGCTTGCGGTCGACTGGTACACTTGAGATCCTTGTGTGAAGATTTGGGAATGCCAATCTCAATGCGAGGAAGCAAGAGAGAGATACTAGAGAGTGCCAACTGGGAACGAAGAGGCGCGTGTGATCTTTCCATGATCCTCGCATCGTGTGCGCCACATCGACTGGTGAAGGGGCCATGGAAAGAAGTGTAGCCATGTCATATGACGGTATCTTTTCAGAATACCGAGATGAAGAGCTCATGCTGGACAAGTCCATGAAAGTATCGAATTCCGCTGTCTAATATCACGTGATGGTACATTGTTTCATTGTCTCTCTTGTTATCTCCCTTCAAAAGTACGATCCTCATATCTAGGACAACGTCGACTCTTCTACGACAGCAGGCAGAACCGCGGCGGCGGCTGCTCGGTTCTTGCGGTTCTCCTTGAAGCTCGGGTCGTACTGCTTGCGCATGGCGTACTGGTAGAGCAGCAGTAGCGTGGCCGAGCGGATGCCGGCGATGCGGCTCGCCGCGTAGATCGTCGTGGGTTTGGTCGCCTGCAGCTTCTCTTTCTCCTCGTTCGAGATCATCGGCAGCGTCTCGTAGTCGATCCACGTCGGGATCTCCACGTGCTGCTTCTTGCGGAATGCGTCGATTTCCTGCTTCTGGATGCGCAGCTGCGTCGCGTAGAGACACTCGATCTTCATCAGCTCCTTGATCTCGTCCGCGAGCGCGTCGGCCTTCGAGTACTGCTCCTGCTTCCAGATTGTTTCAATATCTTCCGGCGTCACGTACGCGAACGACAGGATCTGGCCCGCGGTTCGCTTTACGCCGTCGAGGCCGACCTTCACGCCGTATCGGTTCCACTGGTGCGGGTCGCACTGGAATTCATCGAGCGCTTCGCGAGCGTACGCCATGAGTTTCTCTTTGCGCTTGAGCTTCTCCATACGCTCCTCTGGGATGCCCGCACCGTGCTCGAACGCGCGACGCGTCAAGCGTAGATCTGCGTTGTCTTGACGCAGCAGCAGGCGGTACTCGGAGCGCGAGGTGAACATGCGATACGGCTCGTTCGTGCCGAGCGAGACCAGGTCGTCGATCAGCACGCCGATAAACGCGTCAGCGCGATCGAGCACGAACGCCGGCTTGCCCTGGGCTGCCAGACCGGCGTTGATACCCGCGACGATCCCCTGCGCCGCCGCTTCCTCGTAGCCCGTCGTGCCGTTGATCTGCCCAGCGAGGTACAAGCCTGAGATCTTTCTTGTCTCCAGCGTTGGGAACAGCGAGCGCGGGTCCACGTAGTCGTACTCGACAGCATACCCTGGGCGGATAAGCTTCACATTCTCCAATCCCTTGATTGTTCGCAGCAGCTGCACTTGGAGGTCTTCAGGGAGCGCAGTGCTGATCCCATTCGGGTACACGATCGAGTTGTTCAGTCCTTCAGGCTCGAGCCAGATCTGATGGCGTGTGCGATCCGCGAACCGAACGACCTTGGCATCGATCGACGGGCAGTAGCGAGGCCCGACACCCAAACCGTCGCCACCAATATACTCGGGCAGCATGTGCAGGTTCTCGCGCACGATCTTGTGGCTCTCTTCGTTGGTAAACGTCGCGTGGCACACGACCTGCTTGTCGTACAGCGGCACTGGCTGGTGCTCATGCAGGAACGAGAACGACTTTGGCGGGTCGTCGCTGGGCTGAATCTCCAGCCCTTCGTAGTTGATCGTGCTGCCGTCGAGACGCGGCGGCGTGCCGGTTTTCAGACGACCGAGCGGGAACTCGAAGCGCTCGAGGGTCTTCGCGAGACCCACTGACGGAGGCTCGAGTCCGTTACAGTCGCGCATGTGGCGACCAGCGGGGAAGCGGATGTCACGACCCTGGTAGATCATGCCGCGGAGGAACGTGCCGGTCGTGATCACAACCTTCGAGCAGCTGATCGTTTTTCCAGACGACGTGACAATGCCGCTGATCTTGCCCTCAGCGTCGTCAGAGCTCAGCACCAGGTCGTCGACGCCTTCCTCCACGAGCGTCAGGTTCGGTACATGACGGAGCGCCTGCTGCATGTTCTGCTGGTAAATGTCGCGATCCATCTGCGCTCGCGGCCCGCGCACCGCTGGCCCCTTGGCTGAGTTGAGCATGCGGAACTGGATGCCGGCAGTGTCGGCGACGCGGCCCATGAGTCCGCCGAGCGCGTCCACCTCGCGCACCAGCGTGCCTTTGCCGACGCCACCGATAGATGGCTGTTTAGACACACACAGTCGTATCAATCAGCGTTTGCGGATATCACAATGATGACTGTTTGCATGAATTGCTTACATTGCACGACATCTCGCCGACAGTCGACAGCTTTTGCGTCACAAGTGCGGTCTTCGCGCCTACAGGCAGACCACAAAGTACAGTAATACAACGATGTTGATATCACGCACATACTGCCATCATCTACAGCACGTAGCAGATCATACTCATACCTGCTCGAGCAGCTGCGGCAGCGGCTTCGCAGCCAGCGTGGCCGCCGCCAACGACCACGACGTCAAAGTGCATGTCTGGAGACACCGCAGGAGAGACACTGAAGGCGCGCGCTGTCAACGCAAACATATCACCATTGAAGTGGCGCTGGTGGAGACACGATCGCTCGGCGGAGAGCGCAGTGGAGGCGCGACGCTGCGCGCCAACGCGCGACCACAATCGCATCGCCATTATCGCTGCTTTCAATTGTGACGGCGCTTTCTTGGTTGTCAAACCAGTCAACAGATCACCCGTTCACCCTAATACCCACATACCATTCGCTCGTGGGTATTAAAAGCACCACCCGTTAACCTAGATTGTAATTGAAGGTGACTGCAGCTACACCCAATTCTTCTTGTGGTGAATGGGTTGTGCTTTTTGACAGCAATAGAGTGTTATAACGATTAAACATCCAAACGAACAACCCTCAGTGCTTCAGCGAACTACGAGCGAGCGGTCGGACATGGACGGTGCCTTGGTTATGCTTCTTGCGTGGGTGTCGCGCTGTGATGATATCACTGTCA
>JALBYZ010000647.1:0-19548 GCA_038050575.1 Globisporangium mamillatum
CACTCTGGCTACTCACGATTCTATGGAAGCGCGATGGAAGGGCTTGATTATTCTTTCCTCTTTGCGCTCTCGGCCCTGGTCACACTACACACGCGGATTGCTTGTGCCACTCGCATCCACCCACCCACTCGCGCAATCCCCCATTGAACGGTCCGTCTGGTCTCGCCGCTGCCGTCCGTCCTTCAAGCATTTGGTGAGAAGCGCGCTGACCCACAACCACCTCACACGCGTCACGCTTGACACGCAGCCAGGAACAGCCGCCGCAGAGCAAATCAACCAACCGCAACAACTGCGATGCTGGACGAGTACCCTGTGGACGAGCGCGACATCCCGCGCGTGCGGATCTCGCCGCAGAAGCTCGAGGAGTGGCGCGAGGTCGGCTGGGCCGAGGTCTCGCGCGCCATCACGCAGCGCAACTCGTGGTACTTCCAGTTCCAGGAGAAGACCCAGGAGGGCTACGAGCAGATTGCGGACAAGGACAACTTGGTCGCGTTCGCGCGCGGCGTGCCGGACTCACAGCACAAGAACGTGCTCATCCGCGCGTCGCTTGAGACGACTCTGGACGCAATCATCTACGGCCTCTACAGCGAGACCACGTACGACGAGCGCTGTTCGTTCGCGCACCTGTACGAGGACCACTTTTTGGACGGCGGCGTGCTGCATGTCGGCAAGACGCGCACGCACGAGGATCCGTTTGGCTTTGTCGGCGTCAAGTGGGTCGCGTTCCGTTCGCCGGCACCGGCAATCGTCGCGTCGCGGGACTTTATCTACTTCTCGTACTCCGGTACAACGCGCGACGCGAATGGCCAGCGCGTGCTCTTCCGTATGCTGCGATCCATGCCGATGGACGGCGTCGACGTCCAAGAGCGCAAGAACAACAACCTCGTGCGCGGCAAGATCTCGTACTTGTATCTATACCGCGAGAACGGCTCGCGCACGGAAGTGTCGGTCCAGGCGCTGCACTCGACCGCGGGCAGCCTGCCGTCCTGGGCGGTGACGAAGACGATCTCGTTCTCCTTTGGGGGCATCTTAAACCTTGTGACTGTCGCGGAAGCCAAGATCTTGATGCTCAACGGCACGGCGTCGACCCAGGGCGTCTCGATGCTCTCGTCGAGCAGCAGCAGCGGTGGTGGCTCCAAGTCGTCGTCGAGATCCTCGAACGGATCGTCGTGTGGAGTCTGCTTCCGCCGCTTCCGCATGATGCGTTCCAAGCGCTCGTGCAAGGGCTGCCACCGCTTCGCGTGCAAGTCGTGCACCATCAAGCTCAGCTTTCTGGACCAGTACAAGGAGCGGTCTGACACGGGTGTGCTGCCGCTGCGCTTCTGCCTGAACTGCATGGTCAAGGCGCGCACCGAGCGCCAGGAGATCACGGTGCACATGCTGCGCGACGACTCGGTCGACATTGACGATGACTTCAACGCGCTCGACATCTCAATCTGTAAGTGTTTGATACCAGTTTCTTCGCTTGATTTGCCACTGCCAGCCATGGAGACCAACATATCTTCCTTACCTTGCGTCTGTAGATCGCGAGACTTTGAAGACAAAGTACCTCGATGTGCTGTCTGACGATGAAGACGAAGAAGAAATTGGAATTGGCGACGACATCCTCGACGACATTGACGACATCCACGATGTCGAGTACGTGGAGGAGCCCGTCCCAGTAGGCTCAACAGCTTCTTCGCGAGGGGAGCAGCAGCAGTCCATGAGCTCTCGCATCAAGGTCAAATACGAGCCGAACTACAGCGCCGGCGAGAGCTTTGAAGGCACGAGCGTGATGTCGTCAAACCCGAGCCTCACTTCATCGAACCCGAGCTTCGCAAGCAGCAGTATGTCGTCGTCGTCGCTTAGCGGCTCGCTGCCGTTCACATTGTCGGCCTCTCAACCCCACCTGAGTTGCCAGAACTCGGGCTCGGACTTTCGCCCGTACCACTCCAGCCGCGGGGCGCCTCGACCTGGGTCTGGCAATGGAAACCAGTCTGCGTCGTCGTCCGGTTTGAAGAAGACAGCGTCGTGGACGAGTCAGAAAAGCCAGGAGGCCGATGACCTCGAGCAGACCTTCCGTCTGCGCATGATGCTCTTCCCGAACGAGTCGGAGGAGGAGATGCGTATGAACGCGATGCCGAGTCGAAGACCACAGGCGCCTCTCACGCGACTATACGGCTAGTGGGGTCTTGCGTTTCGGGACCGCCGTGATTAATGGCGTAGCGTAGTTGGACAGCTTTGCTGTGGATGGCGGTACTGAAGCCACCATGTGTCTCTATGTGTGAAGTTAGTTTTGGTTGTTGGTGAGCTGTGCGGTATGGCTTTGTTCTGGCGTGAAAGTGGGCGTCAGCATGATAGGTTAGGAACAAATAATAAAGTAAACAAGTGCCTCGTACGAAGTAGGAAATCGGGGTCTTCATGGCCATCTACTACGAGCTTTGCATTTGAGCAGGTGAATTTGATAAACTGTATTTGCTGCTAGATTAAGAAGTCTTGGTCATCACTTGCTCTTCAGTGCTGACTTAGGGTGGACCAAAATGGCAAAAGAATGGGATGGATAAACGTGATGGGGTACAATTGGAAGCACGATGCCCCACTGGTACTACAATGTATGCACTGTATGTATGTACACCTACTCTGTAATTGTTGTCGACGGCGGCAGTGCTAGGCGCGGCTGGTGGTCCTCGAGCGTGATGAACTCGTTCTGCGGGGGTGGCGGTGGACGGTACTGCGCATGGGCGTTGCTGTTCATCATCATCTTCTGGCCCTCGATGATCATGGACCGCAGGATCGCCTGCTGCGCTGCAATCGACTCCTCCATTTTCACGAAGCTCGTCGGGATCGGGTTCACATTCACAACATCTTCGGCTTCTTCCAACAGGATCATCGGGTTCTTACGAGCGACCTCGTTCGGATCTTCCAACAAGATCATCGCATTCGTATTCGCGTTCGTATTCGCATTCGCATTTCCGTTGTTTTCTTTATCGTGGCGATCCCATCGCGCGTCTCCGAACGAGTTGTTCGAGTTATCGCTGTAGCCGCTGCTCACTGAGGCATCCGAGCCCTGGCGATGACGATCGAACGCGTTGCTGCTGTGGTTGGATCGCACGCGAAGCCCCTCGGCTTGGTGGCTTAATCCTGGAGCGTTTGCAACGCGCAGATCCTCTTCAATGTCACCTGGCTTGCTGCCCATCGCAGTGAGCACCTTCGAGGACCAGCCATAGTAGTTGATGGCGTTGCCTTTCTCCGCAGCACCAGATCCCCCCGAGGAGTTCGACGCGAACGAAGACGTGCTTCCGGTGGTAAACGGACGGGCATTCGCTTCTGACAGACTCGCGCGCTCGTCGAGGTACACTTCACTGTGGCGATCGTAGTTGCTCACTTCGTACGCCTCTTCTGCAGCAGAGAACGCGGACTGGTTCTCCATGACCGCGAGGAGCGCGTTTCGTCGATCCTGGCGGCACTTGTTCACACACTTCAAGCAGAATTTCTCTGAGCTGGTGATCAAATTTGTCCCCGTCTCTGGTTGCATGCCTGGCGGCAGTTTGATCGACAGAATGGTCAGCTCCATCGTGCAGGACGTGCACATGATCTCTGCACAGACTCGACAGTGGTGGCGGGATCGAAGTAGGTTGAACGACTTAAAGCACACGCTACACGCTGGTCGCTCGTTGTTTGGCACCCACTTCTTGTCGGTGATTAATCGGCTCTTGACGATGTACTTCGCGTCAGCAGCAGTGCTCAGGTTCATGGCCACGTTGTACAGACCAGTCACCATGCGGTTGGCCAACCATGACGGAGTCGCTTTCCCAGAGAACTGCGTGTTCGTAGACAACGAAGCGTCCACTCGCCCGCTTCCTGGACCCATCGATCGGAAGAGATGAACCCACGAGACCTGATTCCGCGCAAAACCAAAGTTGCACTCGTCACCCTTGTACTCCTTTATGTTGATCGATTGGGAGATTCGCGCGAGGATCTTCTGGCCCTTCGAGTCCTTGAACGTCTTGCACATCTCCACAACGAGCACGTCACGCACCGCATACACTGAATCTACCGAGGACTGGAACGCCATCCATTTCACGCCGAGGAACTGGAACGGATCTTCGAAGCTTGCTGTCTCTGCCACATGCAACACCGCGCCGTCCAAGAAACTATCCTGGTAGATATGTGCCATCAGGATACGCTGGTCGTCCGTGTTGTCGCAGTTGAGCGCATACGCCAGCTCATCGAGCGTGCAGTCAAGCTTCGCACGCACAAGCGCATTGCGGCTCTGCGCGTTCTTGGTGTCCGTGCCTCTCTGTCGGTAGATGGTGCAGTTCTTTTTCTCCACTTCCGCTTTCCACTTCTGTTTCTTGAGCTGCGGCGAGAGCGTCGGGTTCTCCATCCACAGGTGGTTGCTGCCGATTGCCTGCTCCGCCATCTGCACCGCGCGCTTCTTGAGCACCGTGTACTGTTCGCCCGTGAGCGTTACGCGCGGTAAGTGGTCGTCCTCGAGCGGAAACCGGAACGATTCGCCCGTCTCCTTGACGCGAATCACGCGGCCTGTGCGCATCCAGCCGATGCCGCCGCGCGCTTCGCTGTCCATACTGCTAAAGTTGTAGTTGAGCGGGATCCCACCTGCGACTCCACCGGGGGCACCGAATCGATTGTTGTTGTTTGTCGAGATGCTGTCACGGTGGCTGCGTGAAGAATGCGTGTAGTACGAGTCGTCCAGCGGAATGAACACATCTGCGACACCCGGGCCTGCTGCTGACGCAGGTGCTGTCGCTGGTAAGCCACTACCGCTGCCGCCAAACACGAGAGGCACCGTCATCTGCTGCTGCTGTAGCGTGCCGTCGTCAAAGCTGCCGCTGCTGCTGATCGTGCTCGCGTACGAGTTGTTGGGCCGCGCGCTCGGGATCACCGCTGTGGCCGCGGGCACCTGGAAGACTGAGAACGAGCTGGCGACGACCGGCGCCGCGCTGCCGCTGTTGCTGCCGCCTCGGTGGCTGCTCTGCGTCCGCGCCGCCATGGACACCGACGATGTCGCCGCCGTGGCGGGCACCTGGTAGACCGAGAGGGAGCTGGCGGCCACCACGTTGACGCCGCGGTTGCTGCCGCCGCGATTACTGCCGCTGCTGGTCGACATGCTAAGTGTTGATACTCACGCGATTGCTGGGCGCCTTCGCGTGATCGTGTGTGTGTCTATTTGTTTGTATGAGCTGTGTGCGTGGCTTTGCGGATTCCGCACTCGCGTGGTTGCAAAAGCGTGGGAAAGGATGAATTTCACGGCATCAAAGGTACGGTCAAAAGCTGAGCGAGCGAGCGGGTTTCCCTCTGGCAGATTTGCCGATTTGGACACAGCAAGCAGCAAACCTGTGATACTATATTTACTTGTCTATATTGGACTTACATTTTGTAAGTGAAACGTGTAAAATGAATCCTGACATATTATATAATGGGTAAAGTCGATAATAGACAGAAGTTGCCGAAAATGGTGGCCGATTCTGGCTTTGCCGGTGGACCCTTGCTCGTGCCAGATGGTGATGTTGACGGGTGGCGTACTGTTGCACGACTCTCTCAACATCAAGACATGTGGATTCTCAGCTCAAGGCACGATCTTGACGTTTGTTTTTGTAGCCTCTAATCGTGTTTTGGTGCTAGTGCAGCTCACAAATGGGTTCGTGTTCTCGCTTTGCAAAAAGCCTGTTGACGACCCTGCATTGCTTTTGGCTTTGCCATTTGAGAGATGCACGTTTGGAGCGGTCTTGTGTTGCGGCAAAGCCAAAAAGCTCAGCATAACGGCTCGACAGCCAAATTCAGCATCAAGTCTTCCAAGTCTTCTTCAAGCCCTTCAAAAGCTCACTCGTTCGCTCAGCTGTGTGTGTATGTACATCTGGACGTCAGTTTGACTTGAGGCGGGGGCATCAGAGTCGTGCGTGCTGGTGATGCAACACACGACGTTCATGCGATTGCACACGTACTGAAAAGCAACGACTGGCGCACAGGCGACTGACTCGGACTCGTGTAGCTTGTGTCTCTGCTGCTGATGCGTCACAGAGGACATGGAGTTATTTTTTTCTTTCTATGTGTCGAGAGAGAGCAAGCGACACCAGCTTCATAATAGCAGTGTTGTGTTGGATCCACGCACACAAGTGCACAACAGACAGCGAAAGCCGCAAATGAAGCAGAACAGGCGTCCGCATCGTTGGGCATTTGAGGACGGATGTGGGTCCAAAGATGCGGTGGTAAAGGAGGATCACGCCTATTGCGAATGGCACACACACACACCTCGTCTTTTTCATCGAACTTATTCGGGAACCTCTGGCTCAAGCCACTTGGCGCTCTCTGTTGTCAGTGCAATCGCTGCGGTACCAGTAAACTTAGCCTGTCTACTTGTGCATGGAGCTCATGTATGGCGACTTGTACGCCGCCACGCGCTCGTGCGCCTCGGCCGCGTACAGCGAGCGGAACGGGATGTTGATGAGTTTCTTGTACTGCAGAGAATCCAAAAGACGCACACAAAATATGTAAGTCAAAGGGGTAACCACCGCAGATACAAGCCAGAGACCATCGAACATACCGCCAAGGTGCCGTATACCATCAGCACAAAGCCCAAGAGCTCCACCCTAAGAGTATGCACAAATTCACAAATCAGTTAGCAATCCCAAACAGGTACACTCCTCATGCGTTGCGACCAGCCAGGACGCACCAGCTGTAGAGCGTCCACTGCTCGCCCGCCGAGTTCGGACCCTGCCACTTGAGCACGTAGTAGACAAAGAGGCTGAGCATCCACACACCGAGCGTGCGCAACGTCTCGGCGATACTACGCATGACTGCCGACAGGTGCTTGGTGACGTAGTTTGCGGTCACGTTGAGCGTGCCGACCGCGACGATGTACGCGACAATGAGCACCACGAGCGTCGGTGAGTTGCCCACTTTCACGAACGAGTCGTAAAAGTCCTCGTGCCAGATCTTGGAGAAGCCCGTACTGCTCGGTGGCGTGAGCGTGAGCACGGGGATGAGCACAATGTAGAAGACGAGTCCCCAGAGCCCCTCGAGCCCCACGAGCAACATCGGACTCACGTTCAGCGCCACCATCATGTGCTCCTCGACCACGATCTGCAGCGCGCAGAGTACCTGACCCGCGATGATAAAGCCGAGGCCGATCAGCGCGTTCCAGGAGTCCACGTCCGACTCGGCCTGGGTCTTGGTAGTCTCGCTATTGTCGCCGTGTCCGACGCCCGCCCAGCCCACGAGCACGACAGAGACTGCGACGATAAAGATGCTCATGTAGTGGTACCCGTACAGGCGCTTGCCCATGAGCCGCACCGAGAAGATCGCGCTGAAGATGATCACCGAGCCGCGTGCCATCTGGAACACCGAGGACGAGATCCAGAGCAGTCCGACGTTCGCGAGCACGGTCTGCAGCAAGTCGAGCAGCGATGGCAGCGCAACCGCCGCCATGGTCTTGAGCGACACTTCGGCCTCTTGCGTCGCAGTCGCCGTTGACTTTGGCAGCAGCGATTGCGACTCCTGATCGCTACCACCCTGCCGACGCGCTGCAGCCTGGCGCTTCATCGCGGCAGCCTCAGGCGTGTTCATGTACTTCTTGCCAGCCTTGCGCAGGCGCACGAGTGGTGTCGCGAGGTAGTCCGCGTGGGTCGCGGCCTTGCGCAGGTACAGGAACACGAGCACGAGCGCCATCGCGAGTTTCATCTGCAGCACGCCGAACCAGGGCTTGTCGAACGGACAGAGCGTCGTGAGCGCGGCCTCGGTGCCATTCGCGGACGGCGGCGCGTTCGGGTCCGTGCAGAGCTCCGTGCCGTGCGCGCGCACACCGTATTCGGTCTTCATGATCACCGTGCTGAACGTGCCGGAGATGAGCATCGCGAGGCCATAGAGGTTGCCTTCGTGGTGGCTCGACGCGCTCATGGGCATGCTTGCTGCTGCTGTTGAGCTGTGCTGGGCTGTGCAGGTTGGGGGTCACGTGTTGTGTCGGATTGTGATTGATGTGCATGGGGGAGCCAGCCAGTCGCTTTTGGCTCATTCGTTGACAGAAAACGAAAGATGTTCAAGATGCGATTTGATTGGCTGTAAATAGGATCGATGAGTCATTATTCACGGAATGAGGCATTCACGGCTATAAAACCGTGAATACAGTGAATGTGCTCAGTGCCAAGCTTGGCAAATAGGTACAGTCATGCCTCTCATTAGTGACCAGGCAAATATGTGAAAAAAACCATCAGTAAAATGAAGGATTTTATTTCGAAAAGTATTACCGAAGACAGTATTACGCAACCAGCTGCTGGATTGAAGGTGCATCGAGGCGGATCTTCTCCATGCTTTGGACAGGCTCATACAAGCCTTCACCAATGATCCATGTGTGCCGCCAGCAATTGGCAACGGTGCTCTTTGTAACTGACTCCCATGCTTGCTGTGCCCACCGCATCGCAGCAACTATATTTACGTGAAATAAAGACTCAAAATCTCCATCCACATTCCCCTTACCTAAAGCGTTAGAGCGCTCGATCGTGTCGGCAAATGCGTTGATGTAGTGTTGGTTCTTGAGGATATTGATTTGGGCTTTGAATGGCCAGATAATATCGGCGTATTGTGGCTAAAGATGGGCGGTTGTGTTTGGTGGCAGTATGCGTACTTGAGTGTTGGAGAGTTGCTCGTCGGCGCGGTGGCAGAACGCGTTGTCCAGTATAAGTAGCGCGTGGTGGCCTTCGCTCTGCATGGTTTAATTAAATTTGTCCACCCAAGCGCGGAAGAGCTGCGTGTTCATCCACCCTTTCGGGGCGTCCACGTAGCCAACCCAACTCTTTGCCCATTTTGCCCTCAAAGCAACGCGGCTGACGAGCTGTTCCGACGAAAAGCAAGGGAAGCTTGAACGAGCTGTCAGCGTTGCCTGCGAGCGCGATAGTCAGACGCTTTTTGGCGTTCTTGCGCCCAGAGATGTTGTTCTTGGTGACATACGTGACGGGAGCAACGCAGTAGAAACAAACAGTTTTGTCCATGTTAAACGTGTCTCTCTTTTTGTACCCCGCTGCACGCTCTGCAGAGCAATGAGCCCGCGCTCAACAGCCTCAGCGCCAGCGGACGCATCTTCTCAATGCAAACGACGCAGCTTGAGTCCATAACAGAGCAGAAGCTTCTGCAGTCATCCGTTTGAGAAGGACAGCTGCAGAAGAGCGCTGCCAGCCGTTGTGCTGGCGCCATTGGCGATGTCATTGCAAATCTTCATTGCTTTTCGCGGATTGTAGTGTAGGTGGCGATGGGCACCATTGTCGACTCGCAACGCACAATCTACTGCACCAGCTCGCTCGCTAGCTGCGGGTCCGCAACTCAATGGTTTGTTTCCGTCGCCGCGCTTCTCGCGTCGTTGTCGTACAAGCTCCTAAATATAGCGATCAGGGTTGAATGCGCCGGAGGATGCCGCAGCTGAAAAGCCGTGGAGGCCCATTTGCGCAGTACCCGCAGCAAATTCTTGAGGTGCTCTTGGTGGTGTGCGCAGCTCTTGCTTCTGTCCGCATGTTAGCCGGATGTGGGTCGTCCGTTTCGCCATCTTGCGTGTATTTGGCGCTCTTCTCTTTGCGTTGTGTCGTGATTTGCGCGCCAAAAGTGACTGATCAAAATAAACAGGATTTAAACATACAAAAATTAAATATCAAAGGTATTATATTTGAGAGGTGATCAGTAATGAGAGGCATGACTGTATGCGAATCCGTTATTTAATGGAATTGATGATGATGCAATTACAAGCATGAGCAGCAATTTGTGTTGATGATATACCAGCAGTTCACACTACACATGGTGCTTTAATGTATACAGGTGAGTGAGTGAGTGTGAATCGATTGGCTACAACAAGGACAAGGCTCCACTTGATAGCCTCCAGGATCGTCAAAGGCTACATGTGGAGCCAACAAAACATCATTCACCTGTTGCATATCCTGTTTACATAAATCACCTGGTGAAGAAGGAAAACGATACTTCTCGGTGTTCGTGGTATTCACTATGTGCATATCCTGTCCAAAGCGATCGCTGAATCAATCAAAAAATCCACATTTGAATATCCTGCTGCTGCTGTTGGGAATTTTCTTCATTGCACACTTCAAGCAATGGGTGCATGGCGCAAATGGCGCATACCGCGCAAGAGGACTTGCAATGAGGACGAAGAAGCCATCAAGCAGCTCATTCCCCAATCCGCCAGCAACACCAGAGATCACAACACGAGCAGCAGCAGAAAACAGTATGGGCAACTGCATCGGTCTCGGCAAGGGCAAGGGCGCAGTAGAGGTGGTCGAGCTGCAGTCCCCACTGGCACAGCAGCAGTCACCACCAACAGCAGCTAAAAAAGGAGCACGAGGCAGTAAACCCCTCAAGAGTGGCACGGTGGGCACTGCGGCGTCCAGAGGCGGCGACTCGTTCGTGGACGTACTCTTCTTCCCGGATCCGGGCATGCCGTGTAAGAACTTCCGGTCCGAGAAGGGCTGCACACGCAAAAACTGCAAGAAGATCCACGACGAAGGCTCGTCGCTGCTCACGCTGCTCGACTACCTCAACAACTGCAAGAAGACCATGGACATCTGTGTGTTTACCATCACGTGCGATGAGGTATGTGGGGCGATTTGGGCTTGCTTGGTTGTGTGTGTGAGTGCTAACGGCTTCTCTCTATGTGTGTTTAGATTGCAGAGTGTGTGCTGGCAGCGCATGAGCGCGGCGTGGTTGTGCGCGTGATCTCGGACGACGACATGGCGAAAGGAAAGGGCTCGGACATCCAAAAGTTCATTGACGCGGTACGTTAGCTTGGGTGCAAAATGGGTGGATGCGAATGGCTGCTCATTGAGGGTTGTAATGCTAATGCTACTCTTGGGTTTTCGCTGGTCTATCTGAACAGGGCATCACAGTGCGAGACGACAACTCTCGGACGTACATGCATAACAAAGTGAGTCGATCACGTGCCTTCCTTTACTGCATACCTATTTGTTCTTCTAATTAGTCGGTGTGCTTGTGTTGCGTGCAGTTTTGCATCATGGACAACAAGATCCTCCTGAATGGTGAGTCACTATTGCCTCTACAATTGCTCAGTACTGGCAGTCTATTCTCGCATCTAACACAGCTCTTGTGCTATTCTGCTATGTGCCTCTTTTGTCGCCAATAGGATCCTTCAACTGGAGTCGCCAGGCTGTCGTGGGCAATCAAGAAAACCTGGTGATCAGCGCCGGTGGCCCCATCGTTCGTACGTGACATTTGTTAGTCCTAGGAATCGTATCGTTCTTTAGGCGTTGAGTGTGGTGAGGATACTAACAGCTATATGTGCGCATCTGAACGTATTTGGTCTTGAATCAGGTCGCTTCCGGGATCAATTCGAGAAGCTCTGGCAAGCCTACGACCGCTGAGCACGGTAGCACTCGCTCGCTCACATCTCACCAAGTGACCAGACGAAAGCACAGCTCCAAGGTCATCAGTATCCATCCAGCAGCCAGCCAGCCAGCCAGCCAGACGTCCTGTCAGCCACCGTTGCCAAGCCAGTCTGTCGGCAGAGATGTCGCCTATACACAGATCGAATGTGTACAAGGAGGAGGAAACAGCACTTCATAGTTAGTCAAGTTCATGCACAGTAGAGCGCTATTATCTTAATGCTCTTGCATACAGCCCAAAAGCGGTAGTCCCCAAAGCATACAAAAACCAAGTCATGAGGGGATAACAGAATTTTGGCCAACCAACAATCGCTCTAAAGTCTAATTTTAGCCAATCAGAAAGAATAACTGAATGTGCTCCATTCATCCATCCTTGTTTCCAAGGAAACGGCGTCAAGCACAGCAAATCAACTGATCTCCACCCGAAGGTAGAAGCAGACAGACAGAGCCGATGATGATGCTGCGCAACCTGCGCCGCTCGAGTCTCGCGGCGTCGCTGCAGCCGCGATGGAACACGCGCGCGCTGTCGACTGCTACGCCTCCAGCAGCGGACGCGACTGCACCGGAAGTCAGCGAGCGTCTCGACACGCTCGAGCGCATCCAGGCGACACCAGCGCGCGAGCGCTTCCGCGTGGCGCTCGTCGGCCGCACGAACGTCGGCAAGTCCACGCTCTACAACCGCCTCACGAAGACGCGGTCTGCGATCGTGCACAATGTACCCGGCACGACTCGCGACCGGCGATACGCAGTGGCGCACTTGGCGGGCATGGAGTTCGACGTGATTGACACAGGCGGTCTCGAAGACGCGCCATCCGGAACGTAAGTGGATATGATTGGGTCTGTGTGTGTTGCGCCCCACCTTGTTCCTTGCATGTTGGTATTAAACATTGGTCGTCGATATGCTATTTAGCCTGGAAGAAGGCATGCTCGAGCAGACGCGCAAGGCCGTACACGAGGCCGACTTGGTGTTCTTCCTGGTGGACGGTCGTCAGGGCGTGACACCCATCGACTCGCACTTTGCGCGGTGGCTGCGCCGAGAGAATCCGGTGGCACCTGTGCACTTGGTCGCGAACAAGGTCGAAGGGTACCCAGACCGCTGGGAGGACTCGATGAACGAGTGCTACCAGCTCGGCTTGGGCTCCGCGATCCCGCTGTCGGCAGAGCACGGTGAAGGGATTACGAACCTCATTGACGTGCTCATCCCTGCGTACGATGCTCACGAGAAAGAGCAGGACGAACTACTGAAGGACATCCCAAAGGAGGAGGGCGTCACGACTGAAGAGGAAGAAGACGTACGTAATTGCATTGAGGCGATTGATGTAGATGGTGGACCGGCACATAGTGTGTTCACTAACACTTTAACGTTTACGGTGATGTTTGCTTGGTGAATGCAGTCTCGAACGATCCGCCTCGCGATCGTCGGTCGTCCGAATGTCGGCAAGGTGAGGCAGACAGAACCAGTCGCTTTGTTGCATGCGACTTGTAAGTGCTGACGTCTGATTATGTGTTTGTTATTTGCCACTACGCGCAGTCTACATTGCTCAACCGAATCGTGCGCAAGGAGCGCGTGCTGACTGGACCAGAGTAAGTGTATGACCATAGGAGGTCCTTCTCTCATTATAGTGTCCTATTTCTAACAGCGTCGTTATTGGCATCTTCTTCCTTCTTTCTTGCAGACCTGGCGTGACCCGCGACTCGGTGGAAGTGCCGTGGTCGTTCCGCGGACAGCCCATCAAGCTCGTGGACACGGCAGGCATCCGCAAGTATAGCAAGCGCGACCACGAGAACCAAATCGAGAACCTCTCGGTGCGCGACGCGTTCCGCGCGATCGACTCGGCGCAGGTGGTGATCGTCGTCGTGGATATCAGCCAGGAGAAGCTCATTCACATGGACCTCACGATCGCGCACAAGGTGATCGAGGAAGGCCGCGGGCTGATCATCGCCGCGAACAAGGCGGATTTGACCGAGGACTCGGAATACGAGATGCAGCGCATCCGCGACGAGCTGGGCGGGTCGCTCGCGCAGGTGAAGGGCGTCCCGGTCGTGCCAATCTCGGCGCTGACTGGCAAAGGCATCCGCAAACTGCTTCCAGAAGTGTACGTTGCATCGTACAACCTACTGTTTAGCTTGGCTCTTTAGCATGGGCTGGACGAAATGGTGAACGATATCTTTACATGTGTGCTCATTATGACAACACAGGATGAAGGCGTACGAGAAATGGGACCTGCGCGTGACCACGGGCCGCCTGAACCGCTGGATGAAGGCCATGGCGCGCCACCACCCGCCACCGACCGTCAAGGGCAAGACGATCAACGTCAAGTACGTAACCCAGGTCAAAAGCCGCCCGCCGACGTTCGCGCTCTTTGTCAACAAGCCGAACGAAGTCCCAGAGTCCTACCAGCGGTGCGTAGTCCAAGTTGCTTTGATCCTTCCTCTCTATTATCGGAGGCCACTGTAGATATCCTATACTTTGATGGTGTTGGCGAACTCAATTTGACTGTCGCTTTGTATGCGGATGGATGGATTGTGCAGATTCCTGCTGACCCAGTTACGCGAGGAGTTCGATATGGTGGGCGTGCCGGCGCGCCTGCTGCTGCGCGGCAACAGCGAGTCGAACCCTTTCGAGAAGCGCACCAACTTCAAGAAGCGCACGAGTAGCGTCACGCACGGCAAAGCGCGCAAGAGCCAGAACCCGTCGCCAAAGAAGTAAAAAAAACCCTCAGAGAACATTTCAGCATGTGAAAATGGGCCGATTATTTTTTGAAGATGAGGATACCAGTGAATAGATAGAGACGCCGACAACAACGCACTCGTGATTTGTTATACAGAAAATCCATGTTGTTGCTGTTATGCATATCCTTGCTCATTAATCGTTGTTCATCAAATAGCAAAAGCACGCAAATCCAAGCTCTTCGCACTGCGCGAGCCACTTGCGTGACGCGCAGCAGCCCTCATCGCTTTGCTTCATCCTGATGAGCGCCTCGCCCAGGCACTTGAAGACGCAGCACACGCCTGTGACGACGCCTCGTCCTTACACGATCACGCCACGAACTCTTCTCCATCTGCCAGTCGGTATCCACGCCACCACATTACGCCTCAAGTCAATTGACTCCTTCTCTCTCTCCGCTTCTGTCTTTCTATCATCCTCTCTCGTCAAGTGTCCCCTGTGTTGGGTCACTCACTCGCTCGCTCGATCGCTTGTCGCACGGAAAGGAGCTTAGCCCTGGAAGTCTGGGAAGCACTGCGCGAACGTGAAGCCCTTGGACGAGTGCTTGCTCTCAAAGTGGTCGTTCAGCATCTTGACCTGCACGTCCGTCCGTCCATAGTGTAAACGAGATAGATACACACGCATGCACAATCAGAGACTGAGTCATACATATAGGATACAGCAGGGAGGTGCACAAACATACGCATGCCACTAAAACAATCGCACGCATAACCCAGCAAACCACAAGTACGTACGTTGGCGGTGACCATGAAGGTGGTCATGCAGATCTTGCACTTGGTGCTCTCCTTGTCGGCGGCCATCTTGCCCTTGTTCTCCGCGTGGTTCTTCTGCTTCATGTCCTTCATCTTCTTGGCCATGTTGCGCTCGCGCGCCTCCTTCGACTTCTGTCCGTTGCCGCCGCCCATTGTGATAGATACGCTGATAGAGAAGGTGCTGAAAGGCTTGTCTTCTTGAGCTTGTGCTTGTGCTTGGGCGTCTGTGCCGCTAGTTTGCTTTCTGAAGAGCTGCTGCTTGCTCGCTTTGCTTTGCTGGCTCACCTTTCCAGGCAAAATTGGGTGGGTGCGCGCAGGATCACGGTGAGAGGTTGCGCGAAGGTCGCTCGACAACACTGAACTCCTGGATCAGGTAAAGCATGATGTCGCAGGAAGGTTGCATCAACGGCACCAGCGCTCTGCATGGCTGGCTGGCTCTCCCAGACGAAGCGACGCCAGTGGATCCAATCAGATCACGAGTCATGCGCGTGCGAGAGATACACTTCAGGTTGCTTGCTCGCAACTCAACAAACAGATGATCAATGATCAGGTCCAAGCACTTTGAGCGTGAGAGGTGCGGATGGCGTGGCACCCCACCCAGCTCCCTCATGCGCACCAGGCGAACGGCGTTCAGCACTCAAAATGGGTTCACTATTTCATTCGTCAGTGTGAGCTAGTGAATGCGAATATGGACGGACTCGGCAAGCAAGTGGCATTTCATATCGATGTTTCCATTATTGAAGCGAAAGCTTTCACTGCTAACCAAACGATTGAAAAAATGAAGGAGGGAGACAACCGTGAAGGATTGATTAACCAGCCTTGGCAGAAGGAGCAGCAGGTCCCTCACCAACGCCAGAAAAATGTAGAGCACTGCGATTGCATTTAGCAACTAGTGATGCATGCATGGAAAACTGCATCCCTGCACTGAAAGGTGGCGTACCACTGATCTCGACGCAGCCCATAGATGATGCTCTCACGATCCTCATCCTCCTTCGCTTCTCTCTCACCGCTTCACACGCAAATACATATTCGTCCTTCTCTCGCTCGTAGCTCCTAAGAGCATATGAATCGCTCAGCCTCTACTTCTCGATCTTGTCAGCTCAGCGGGAATAGAAGCGAGCAAGCTCCAGCGCTTCTTTTTATCAAGTTGGTCGCTTTCTCTACGATTGTGCTGGGGCCAAGTGCGGGAAGCACTGCTCGATCTTCATGCCCTTCGAGTTATGCTTGCTGTCAAAGTGCTCGTTCAGCAGCTTGACCTGCACATTCGGTACGCACATGCACACACACACACACACATAGATAGCAGTCTGTGGTTAGTTCAACGCATACATACACATCCTCCACGAAACAGAGAAAGCCGTCCAGCCGATAGCTAGCTACGTACGTTGGCCGTGACCATGAAGGTGGTCATGCAGATCTTGCACTTGATGTTGTCGTTGTTGACCTTGCCACGATTCTCCTTGTGCTCCTTCTGCTTCTGGTCCTTGAGCTTCTTCGCCAAGTTGCGCTCGCGCGCCGCCGCCGACTTTGCTCCGTTGCCGCCGCCCATTGACTTCTTCTGTTGTTTGTTTCTTGCTAGGCAAATGCCGAATAATAGGGTCGGTTGTGACTGCTGGCTGAGAATGCGAGGAGTGGAAGACGAAGGTTGTACGAATGTATCCAAAGCGCTTGCCATTTTGGTTTGCCCGCTTCACAATCTCATTCACACAACACTACAATTCAAGCAACATTTTGATAAATGTGACGCGAAGGTTGCGGTGAATGGACGACGGATCTCGAAACGACGTCGCAATTGGTTGGCCAATTGACAGATCCAATGAGAATGAGCGCGCGTGAATGAACAGCTCCATCGCGCCCACACGACACTCTATTAGCGCACTTGCGAAGGTTACTTTATGAACAGCAAGGTCACACCGGTGCTTGCAGAATGCAGATGCAAGTGCGTATACACTATGCGCTACCCAACCAGCAGCAGAAGTCCCAATCCCAGTCCAAACGGTCAACCCCACCACCACCACACAGATGCAAGCATGTACTTCGTAAACAGCGACAGTCAGAAGCAGCAGAAAGAGAAGGCACCCAACGACAGGCAGTATGACGACTCGCTGGCGCTCTTGCAGCTTAAAGTGCGCTCGCTGGAGAAGTACAAGACCAACTACGAGTTGCTCTGCAGTCAGCTCGGCGAGCTCAACGCGCAGATCGGACTGCAGCTCGAGCAGCACGAAGCCGATGTCTCATCTCTCAATGCGACGATTGCAGCGCTACAGAGCAGCAACAGCGACCTCGAGCGAGCGCTGCGGAAGAGCCAGTCGCTGCTCGAGACCCAGCGGCAGGTGGTGCAGCAGGACCGCGCGTACTCGGAGCGCGTGCACTCACAGCTGAGCACCGCCGCCGAGTTGCTGAAAGCCACCGAGAAGCGCATCGATAGCAAGGAGCAGACGCTGGCATCCCAGGTCAAGGAACTGCAGACTGAGTTAGAAATGAGCCAGAAAGAGAACGAGGCGCTCGCGAACCAGAGCAACCATCTCCAGGATGAGCTGCTTACGCACAAGCAAAGTTTCAGTGAAACACTCCAGACTGAAGCCCAGAAGCGAGAGAAACTTCGGTTCAAGCTCAAGCAACAGGTTTCCGGACTACAAAGCGAGGTCGACAGCTTAGTAAACGAGCTCGAGACGCAGCGCTCGCTGACGCGCAATGCAAAGAAGCAGCTCGCCCACCAAACGTCAGAGAACGAGGCGCTCAAAAAGCAATTGGGCGGCGTGAAAAGCGACGTCGAGAGCCTCTCGGTGATGCTTGACAAGCAACAGCAGGCGGCGAATTCCCAAGACCAGAAGCAGATTCGATACAAAAAGCAGATCAAGCAGGCAGAGGTGTCCACGTTGCGAGCCAAGAAGCAGCTTGAGAGCTTGCAAGAAGAGCTGACGAGTACCAGTGAGGAGCTGGTGCGCAAGAACGTGAGTGTCGAGGCTCTGCAGAGAGAGTTGAGGGCTTTGAGAGCCCAGTTTGAGCAGCAAAAGCGTGAGCTCAACCACTCCATCAGCACTATTAACGACCTGAAAGCCCAGGTGGCGAGTCTGGAAGAGCAGAACGCCATCGAACGAGGTAAACTGGAGGAGCAGGAGCGCCTGAAAGTGCGCGTCTACCGCAAAGAGCTCCATCAGATGCGCCAGTTGCTCGCGGTGAACCACCAAAAGGCCTCGGAGTCCTCGAAGGACGTCCAGAAGCTCAAGCAAGAGCTCTTCGGCGTCCAGGAGATGCTCCACGCGTACCACAGCAAGCATGACAGCTGGCGACAGTACATCGACACAGAGGACACTACGTCCGAGTATGAAGAGGAAGAAGAAAGACGAGGACGAGGATGTGTGGATCCAGGCAAGGCCGAAGAGTCTGTGCTCAAGTGCGCGATCATGGAGCAAGTCAGGGCGGCGATGGTGCATTCGGCTCCAGTTCGAATCAAGAAAGGGAGATTGAAGAAGTGAGACTGAAAGAGGCTTTGAGGCTATATTACGGAATTAATTGAGAATGTCACCTTCGAAGAAACTAAAGTGACTACCTATTGTTTTGTCTTCTCGACGTCTTTCGTAACAATGCCTTAGCAGGCTGTCCTATAGGATATTACGAGCCTCCACACTGCATTGCTGCGATGCGGCACTCGTGGACACTTTTTTTTTGCTACGTTCTCGCTCTACAGAACGCTGGAGGCCGACGTTGTTCTGGATCTTGAGCTGGAGAAGTAGGAGCATGTTTCTGGACGCGTTGACATCTCGGTTCACAGTCATACCATGACAGCCATTGTTCTTGCAATGGAGTACACCATTTAAAGCTCAAATTGGGTCAGCGCAAAAAAAAGAGTTGTATTATCAAAATTAATACCCCTTACAAATGATAGCAAACCACGATCCAACTTTCATAGGATTTAACTGGAAAACATTATCATGAAAATGCAATGTGTGGCGATAGAACTTGGTACACATAGCAGCGCTAGACGACGGCCCTAAGAAGAGACTGTAAGCGCGCACTTGAAAGGACTTGCGATGCGAAGTCATCGTCTGGCCAGGCGGCGTCGCTACAATTGTTCTTCGTCCTGACTGTGCAGTCAGCTTCAGACATAGCTCGCGCAGCTTTTTTGTGCAAAAATAAAGCTACGTAGCTTCAGCTTCCGAAACGGCTTGACCATAGAGAACTGCAGAAGTAGATCCATCCTCGGAATCATGAACACGACGTACTCCTTCAGTCGTTCGAGCGATGCGGTCTTCTTCGTCGGCATGTTGCGAATAGCTTCTAGAACGTCTGGTCGGTTCTCTTGCCAGATCTTGATCTTCTGGTTACGTTTCTTGTACCTTGCGTCTTCATAAAACTCACGCGACGAACACGAGATCTTCTCTCCGTCTTGGTTGGTAGCCACGAACAAATCTGTACGTTCTGGATCGAGTCCCCACACCACGTCGTAGTCTTTCTGTAAGGATGCATGATTACAGGACCTTCACTCTTGGAGTACGGGCCGTCATCATTTAGACTCTCTTCCGTTTTACATACATTCTAGGATAGCAAAAGAAAACGAGTAGCGTAAACCACACGCATGCAAGGCACGTGCGACAAATTGAAGATTCATATTAGATAGAAAATAAATCAGAAAGAATCCAGTGGGGTAAAGACACGGCAGGATCTGTGTCTTGCGACA
>JALBYZ010000648.1:0-19533 GCA_038050575.1 Globisporangium mamillatum
AGCCTTTGCTGCTGCTCCTTCGTGAGTCGCACGTACTGCTTTACGGAGCTCATTGGCTTGCTGAACGCGGCAGGCATGAGTGGCTGTGGCAGGTGTGGGCGGCTGCGCAAGTAAATTGGTCCACTCAACTGCTTTTTCGACACTATTATCGCTTTTGACGGGGTATAAAATAGAAGTGATGTGTCAATTTGGGAGGATTGCCTGTATACTGAAAATAACCTTTTTGGGGGAATCACTTTCTAGTGGGTGTCGAATTTTGGAGTTGCCACTGTAGTAGCAAAAAAATAAGAAAATGGAAATCACTTGATTCCCTAATGCCAGTCAGTTGTCAGTGTTCTCAACCAGCTTTTTGGCTCGGATTTGGATAGAGATACCGGTAATTGAGTACACTGGGCTGAGACCATTTTTGTGTCAATGTTCACAATTACCGGTTTACTGACCTTCACTCATGTGCATTTATTTGTGTTCTGGTGGTGGAATGACTGCTCGATCACTGTAATGAGTGAGCGCGGGTGGATGTGTGTGGGGCTGGTTGACCAAACTCCCCCTCTGGCTTCAGAGTCTAATTCGCCACACAGAGAGCACCAGCACCTCCATCACCACGCACCCCAGGCTCATCAACACAATAGTGATGGCGTCCGAAGTTCCAGCCACCCAAGAAACCCCAGCGGCGGCGCTCGTTGTGCACCGCGGCGCGTGCCACTGCCGCGAAGTGGCGTTCGAGTTCAACGCGCCGAAGGACCTCGTGGCGATCGACTGCAACTGCTCGATTTGCAAGATGAAGAAGAACACGCACGCGATCGTGCCGCAGTCGCGCTTCCGCCTGCTCAGCGGCAGCGATTTCCTCACGACTTACACGTTCAACACGCACCGCGCCAAGCACATGTTCTGCAAGAAGTGCGGCGTGCAGCCCTTCTACATCCCACGCAGCAACCAGGACGCTTACGCGATCACGATTGCGTGCATCGACCCCGCGATGCTCGGAAACGTCACAGTCGAGAAGTTTGATGGCGAGAACTGGGAAAGCGCGTACGCGGTCTCGGATTTCGCCAAGTACTCCAAGGACGACTGAATGTTGTCTGCTGATGGACATGGCATCGTGGATCTTACACAATTCAATGCATGTCGGTTTAGAGTGCGTTCCCCATTATTTATTATCTTACACTTGCATTGGCATTATATACTCTATAGATTTAGGTAGCCGTTGTCTTGTGTCGTCGAGCCTACTGTTTTACGCGTATGAGACGGCGCTCCAGTCCCAGTCCTCGATCTCCGGCACAAAGTACCAGCGCGTCATGACCGCGAGCGACGGCAGCGAGAACCAGACGAGCACCACGAGCAGTCGCACCGCCAGCGTGAGCGACACGGGCGAGTCGTCGCCGTCGTCATTGTGGGCCACCCAGTTGCTCAGGATTTCCTCGTGGTGCTGCTGGAACGGGGACTTGTCCAGGTTCACGCCGGCGTTCCAGGTCGTCAGGTACTCGCCGCACCAGTGGATCGCGTCTTGCGAAGGGGTTTTGATCATCGAGAGCTTGTCCGGTCGCTGGCTCAGCGGGTGGCGCGTAATGCTGTTACAGGCACGACACAGAGGCTGCTGCTTCTGGTTGGCGTTCTTCACATTTCCTGCCTTGTTTGAATCTTCCAGAGCACGGCTGCTGTCGCCGCACATACTTGAGACGGAGGTACTCTGGATGTCAGTAGCACTGTCAGTATCTGCTGCTGTTGTACGCCATTCTGGAATCTGTGTGAAGAGCTCTTGTGCGTCCTGGATACTGCCGTCCAGACACACGTGGTCGCCGAACGCGCGACAGAACTCCAGGTTGACCTGATTCTCGAGTGGTCCGTCACGACCCTCGTCACTGAAGCTCCGCAGCGCGCTCGTGTGCCACGCCTTTGCCATGTCCGAGTCCGTGTAGAACCCGTACACGAGTATCGCCGCCCCCATTGCGACCACGGACAGCGGCATGCCGACGGTCTTAAGACACACACGCGTCGAGTAGCGCGGAAGCACGAGGCAGCTCAGGAACATCACGCCTACACCCAGCAGCGCGAACGCCAGCCCCAAAGAGCAGGTCACCAGGTCGAACGCCGTGTTGGTTGTCGGGTACACCGCGAATGCCGGCGGAGACGGGCCGTGCAGGTCGCGCTCGAACTCACCAAAGCTGCTGCTGTCACTGTCACTGATGTAGCTGTAGTACCACGTGTAGTAGCGCGCGTGCAGATATGGGAACAGTCCAAAGCCCACGAGGCCGCATCCGGACGCGAAGAGCACGTCGCGGTGCGCATGCGACTTGAGTTCGACCATCGCCATGGAGCGCGAGAGGAGCGAGAGCAGGAAGCGGCGAATGGGGAAATGAGGGAGCCGCATGGAGGACACCAGCCGCGGTCGTGGCAGTTGGGATTGAAGAATCATGGAGAAGGCGCCACACCACTTTGATATGGTAGGAGCAGGAGTTTGTCTTGATGGTGCTGACTTGTGATAGAACTTGAGACGGTTGACGCCAGACGGAAGCTAAGCTGATGGCTGGGGGTGAAGGGAGGAAGGGAGGGAGTGCCTGACGGAGAGAGAGTGCGAATGAGCGAGAGATCCCTCAGGAGAATGGAACGCGAAGGAAGCGAAGCCGCCTGCCTGTGAATCTTGCACATCCGTCCTGGGCGTGCCGAGCGCATCAGAGACAGCAGCAATTCCTCTGATTAACTCTCATCACCTCGTAAAGTCGCGCAAAAAATGTGAATCTCGCCATGATTACGCTATGACTATAGAAATAGGGGAAAGTTAGAAAATTAGCTCCAAAACAAGGTGAAACGGCGACCCCGTTTCACGTGAATCTATCAAGTGGACAGACCTGGTTTCGGGAATTCAGGGCCAGCAGCTGGTCCGTTGATTGTCGCAAGACTTCCGGGAGTGATCATTTTTATTTGTCGGTTTGTCTGTTTACTCCAGAGTTTAATGTGTATGATTCTGCCCCGCTCACTCCGCAAATCATCATCTGCCCTGGCTGCTGTTCAGGCCTCCAAGTGCATCGAGGATCTCTTTAGCGACGGCGTCGCTGGCGCGCAGTGGCTTCGACTGCCTGTCACCGCAGCGTGTTCCCCACTTTGCGAGCGTGCTGAGCGCCATCGGAAGCTCCAAAGGCGCCGCCGTTGGACACACCAACTCCTCGTGAATCTTTCTGCAAATAGACGCATCGATACAAAATGCATACTCAGATTCTTCCTTTCCATAAAGCGTCATCGCAATGAAACCCCACGTTTCACAAAAACGGCCTTTCTTGGGGCTCTGAACAGGAAGATATGGTACAAATGGCGCAAGGCACATTAACAAATATAAATGGGGACACACGTACCGCAAGGCCGCGTCGATGTTTGCTGGTGTACACTCGCGGAACAGCAGCTCGGGGACCACTGATCTGTATCCATTTCATCCACACACACATACAGTAGTAGTGAATCTTGCTGAGGTTGCATTTATCCACATCAAGAAAAGAAGTTGAAGCGTCGTTAAACAGACAAGGGGCGTACCGTCCTAGCAGCAGGTTCGGGATCGACACGAAGCGCACAGCCGCGAGCTGCTGCGCGATCAGCTCCGTGATCCGGTTCGCTCGGTACACCACGACGGTGGGCAGCGCCGCGAGCGTCGTCTCCATGACGATCGTGCCCGAGACGGCCACCGCAGCATCCGCGCTCTATAGAAATCAAGTGGACACGGTACACATGTGGTCAGTTTGTTGGCGCTCACTATTCGTGTATCTGTTCAGATGGATCGTCTCATCCTGAGATTCGCGTTCTTCCCTATCCAGAAGATTCGAAAAGTATCCATCTATTGTCATCCAACGCACCTGAAAGAGTTGGATCCGCTCGGACGCGCTCAGATCTGTCAGCACCGCAGTGTCCAACTGGGCATGAGATGAAGACGACTCGCGCGAAAGCTCGCTCTTCACGCGGTTTTCGACAGACGAGATCGTCGGGAACACAACAAAGACCTGCAGTGGATGGATATGTCGGAGCAACATGCGGAGGGACACACACAATTGGAATCTCAGCATATCATCACCAAGCACAACGACATGGGCGTATTTGACTGTGAAACTCATTCGTTCGTACCTGGCGAGCGTCCTTCTTCTGCGCGTAAGACTGGCGGAATCGCTCGATGCCTTCCAACACCAGTTGCAGGGTTTTCGCCACTTCATTCTGGCGGCTATAGAGAGCACAACACATTGTCAGATCCACCCACCACTCACTGTATGTAGTATGGGTATGCAGTCGAGTGATCGGTACAATGCAAACAATACAAGACGTACCTGCCAACAAGCGCGCAGATCACAAACGCGTGCTCTGGGATCACAAACTTGGCTCGAGTCGCCACTCTGTCGCTGTTGCTTTTGCTATTGCGTCCGCTCTCCATGAGCGACTCGAAAAGCTGTCCTCGCTGCTCTAGCTGCCGATACTCGTACTTGGAGAAGTCCAGCAGCGCGTCCGAGTTGGGGCTTCTTTTCGGTACAATCGTGTCGAGAGGAGCTTGTGGTCCAGATGACGAATAGCTGGTTCGTGCTGATATTTCCGCAGTCTCACGATCAAACTGGCCGTGATACTCGAGAAAGTCCTCGACCGCCGGGTGACCCACAAAGCGACACCACTGAGCTTTCTCATCATCAGCACCTTCTCTTTCGCCTTGATCTCCACCGCCACTGGTAGCGCCTTTCTTATGATCCTCGTCCATGAACAAGCTCTCTTCAAACGGCAGAATCGTGAACATGCGGTGCAGCAGTCGCGAGAGCTCCGTGAAGTCGCACTCTTTCTTCTGGCGGTGTTTGTACGCCCAGACCGACGGCGCGACGTAGTGCATGCGCGTGATCGAGTCGCGCGTCGCAGGGTCCACGTACAGCGCCTTGAGGACGCGAAATGTGAAGCCTTTCGAGTCGATCGTGAGCACGACGTCTGGCTGGAACTGCTTTATGTCCGCGAGCGTGTCGTGGAGTCTGCGCTATAGCATAAAAGCAATAGTGTAAGCCAGTCAGTGCTCGTGTGTGTGAACAAAGTGTCCTGCAGGCAAATGACTACAAGACTCACTCGAATTCGCCAAAAAGATGGCAGCACTTCGACGAGCCCCATGACCGAGAGTTCCTGCATGGGGAAGAGCGAGTCGAATCCGCCAGCGGCGCACATCAGCGGTCTAAATAACACCAATCAATTCACACACACACACACACACACACATACATACATACACACAACCGTCAGCTCATATTAGCAGTCAGACATACGCATAAATAGCGTATCTGCTCACGCAGAGCTCACCCGCCGACGCCTCTGAACTCGATCCGCTGCGCGTGCGGGTCGCCCTGCACTCGCTTGCGCTCGAGCGCCTGGATCACTTTGGCGCCGATCGCATCGCCCGACGCTTCGCCTGCGACCACGTACACCTTCTTCCTTTCCATCGCCGTGTGCTGTTGATGCCGATGATGGATGCTGCGCCGCCCAAGAACTGCGCTCAGCACACCGGAGCGACGGCATCGAAGCACCACATTGCCGTGGCGCAGCATCTTTTCAATTGTTACTTTAGCTGCCTTGACTAACTCAATTCGATCTCTTTAGATAGCGACTAAGCCAATCATGGCATGATATTGCTCTGAATTTCAGCCAATGAATGCTTGAAATGAAAATGACACGCAAAACGTGATTGGCAAAAAACACTTGTTCGTCTCTAGATATCGATCAATCAAGCAAGCATGCTGCCCTCTCTCCTCCCCGTATCAACAACAGCATCACGTCAAGTGCCACTCGCTCTCGTCTAATGCTTCAGCTCGGCCTTCTTCGCGTTGATCACTTGTAACACGACGGCGTCCGTCACGTGCTTGACGTCCTCCAGGAACTGCGCACGGCGCGCGTCCAGCTCCTTCGCCAGCGCAGGCACCGCGGCCTTGGGCGTCTTCGCCAGGCTCTTGTAGCCGCGCACCAGCGCCTGCAGACACAGCAGCGCCTTCTTCTTGCGCGCCGCGATGTCGAACGACGCCAAGTGAGTCTTCGCATCGTCACCCACGTACTGCTGCAGGATCGCGGCGAAACGCCACGCCTCCTCGAGCGCTGGCTTGGCCGCGAGCTCCTCGCCGTTCGGGTCCGCGTCCTTGGGCTTCTCCTTCTGACGCGGCGCGGGCGCGGTGCCCGTCTTCTTCACCAGCTTGGCGGCCTCGCGTTCCTTCTCCTCAGCCTCCTTCTTGAGCTTCGCCTTGAGCTCCTCCTCCTCCTTCTTCTGGAACTCGGCCTTGCGCGCCTTCGCCTGCGCGCGCTTCGCCTTCTTCTTGTCGGCCGCCGACATGTTAGACGTGTCGCCGTTTAGACTCGCCGTCACCGCCGCGCTGTCCGCGATCTCCAGGTAGCTCTGGATCGCGCCGTGGGCCGCCTCCACGAACGCCTTCTGGCTGTAGATCTCGTCGCACATGCGCAGCATCTGGATGTACGCGCGCAGCGTCATCTTGCGGATGCAGTACGTGTGGAAGTCAAACTGGTCCTCGATGAAGTCGTTGATGTGCTTCTCGACCGCGAAAAAGCGCTTAAGCGCGAGCCCGTACTTCTTCTGGCGCAGCTGCGACTTGCCGCACTCGATCTCGTACCACATGCACTGCATGTCGAACAGGTTCTGCTGCGGGTCGCCCTCGTGGCGCGTGAACAGCGCGATCGTCGCGTCAGCCTCGTCCACGCGGTCCGCGTGTAGCAAGTACTCGGTGGCCTTGTTGTTGATGTATCGATCCGCCAGGTCCAGCAGGCGGCCTTCCACCATCACGTCAGCCGCCTTGCTCAGCTCGCCCGTGTGCTTGAGGATGCGCGCCTTGCGCATGTAAAAGTCCAGCACGGTTGGCGTGTGCTTGATGCACTTGTCGATGAACTCCAGCCCTTTCTGGTGCTGGCCGAGACGGTCGTAGTGCTGTGCTGCAAAGTACATCGTCCAGAGCAGCACAGTTGGTGATGGCGGACTCTTTGCGTCCTCCAGCAGCGGCTTCTTCGCCTCCAAGGTCTTCAGGTACGACAACAAGAGCTCCTCGATGATCTTGGCCTTCTCCTTGTCCGCGTACAGCGTCTTCAGGTCCGAGCCGAGCGACGGCACGCCCTTGGTCAGCTGCTGCTTGAGCAGAGCGTCCGCGTGCTTCTTGAACGCCGCGCCGCTCGTGAAGTCCAGCGGCAAGCGCAGGCACGCGACAGATCGCGGGTCCGCAGTCGCTTTCTTCGCGTCGTAGAACTTCACGAGCGCGTCCGCCATCTCCTTGCCTTTGGGCTCCTTAGCAAAATCGAGCAGCGCTGACGGCAGCGCCTTCTCCTTCGGGTTGAACAGGTCGCTGCGCTGCATCAGCGCGCACTGCACGCCGCGGTGGTACACGTAGTTGTCAAAGTTGATGTCCAGGAGCTCCTCAAACACGGCTTGCGCCTCTTCGTAGCGCTCTAACCGCAGCAGGAACTCGGCTTTCTTCTGGCGCCACACGAGCGTGTCGAGGATCATGGCCTTCGAGTCCTCCAGGTGCTGCAGCGCCTTGTCGAGGTCGCCCGACTCCTCGTGCAGCTGGTTCGCGTACAGGTAGATCTCGCTGTCCTCGTAGTTGGCCGCGCGCGCGCTGTCGAGCGTGCTAAAGTACTTTTCGATGATGTCGATCGCCATCTGGTAGTTGCCCACGAGGTGGTGCGCGATCGCAAAGCCGATCCAGTTGTTGCGGTTGTTCGGCTTGAGCGTGAGCATCGTGCGGCGCGTCTCCGCGAAGCCCTTGAGGTCACGCATCTGCACCTGCAGCAAGTAGAGGTCGCGCAGGATCTGCAGGTTCTCCGGGTCGATGCGGATCGCGTTGCGATAGCACTTGATCGCTTCGTTGTAGTTGCGGTCCGAGCGGTAGAGCAGCCCGAACACGTGCCAGCATACGTGGCTCTTGAGATCGTTCTTGATGCCGTTGCGCACAAACTCGTACGCCTCCTCCTTCTTGCCCATGCAGTTGAGCGTCAGCCCTTTCATCGCGAGCGTCTCGCCATGGTCCGGGTACTTTTTCAGGATCTGGTCCGCGGCCTTCAGACCTTTCTTGTACTGCTTGATCTCATAGTATTTCTACAGCAAGCGCCATAGCCACGCAAGGAAAGCAAAGCGCCACAGCGAGTTAGTCGTCAAGTTAATCGCTTTTTGGGCGTCAATAGTCCACGCGCGGAGCTGGCAAAACGAGCGCCATTCAAATCACGCAGACAGGGCGTCTTTAAAGACGAACAAGATCCCCTGCAGCGCTAAGCACGCACATATAGAGAGAGAGATAGGGAGGGAGGGGGCTAACGTACCACGATGGACCGGAAGAGCGCGCTCTCCTTGGTGGGCAAAGGCTTGGACATGACGGCTCTCTCGCTCTTCGGCTCTCTATCGCTCTCTCGGCTTTCAGGTTCAATCCTAATATTCCATGCGCACCACACACACCGCGCATGGACGTATCCAAACACCCACACTGACCCACACTCCTGCTCTCCATGAGAGCAAATCTCGGCAAACCAAGATAGCTTGTAATTACGGTTTTCGATATTGTAAAAAGCTCTTTTTACGAGATAGGTCAGTATAATGAGGGAAAGATCCATCCAGGCACTAGAGAGAGGGATTTTTTCCTTTGCGAATGATGTAAAAAAGAGACGAGGGGAGGAAGAAGAAGAAGGATCGCGTTCTCTCTCTCTGTGGTGGAAAATGCGCCATGCTCATGCGCAGACAACTGGCAGATGGGCGGACGGACGAGTACTGGTACTGGTGGTGGCGGAAGATGACGATTGTAGATACCCCGTGCGTGTCAGCCGTCCTCTCAATGCTATAGTTATGGATACGCTTTCTTATACAGTCAGACAGACAGTGGGCTCGCAAGTTCACGTAACGTTAGACGCATTGTCGTGAATGGATGGCACATTTGACCAGTCGTTTCCTGAGGGTACACTTGTGGTTCCGATGGTCTGCTACTGCGTGCCTCATGACCGTGATTCCGTTATAATACTGCTGATGTTATCTCAATGGCGAAGAAGGATGAATAAAAGGGGAGGAATGAGAAAGAAAAAAAAAGGATGCTATTGTTACCGCAAGCGACACCTTGAAGTGGCTACTGGGATCGACGCAATGAGAATGAGGAGGATCTTTGGACCACCACCCTCTCTTTTGCCATCCAATGCAACGAATGCATCAATAGCTGGAGAAGAGAGCCGCAGTCCAGATCCACCTCACACCAGGATCTTGGCTTCTGGAAAGAAAATGCAATGCGATCGCAGGAAGCAGCACACTTGATCACTTCGGTTGTGCTCAGCAATTTGCACACTTACATCGCCTTCTTGGCCGACTCCGAGGCGGACTTGAGAGCGTCCGTGCCCGACTTCACAGCAGCGTCGATGGAGCCAACGTGTGGGGCCACGTATGGTTTGATAAGGGTGTTGTAGATGACGTTCGAGCCCTACAGTCACAGCAACAACAAGGACACAAAAGATCTCATTAGCAATCTGCTTCAACTGGCATGATCAAAGATACCAACCAACCAACCAATGAGCCACTTACCACAGTGCTTGGGTGGTAGCACCACACGAGGAAGCCGACCTTGATGAAAAAGTAGAACGGGATCCTGCACATACAACGAGAATATCAAATCGTCAGTCAGTGCCTTGCTGCTCTTTCTCAAGATCCATCCACATCTACACACAAAATAAATCAGTCAAGTAAAATTGCAGCATACCAGCAGAGGACCAAGTCGGTAATGCTCTCGGTGATGTTGAAAAACGCGTAGACGACCCAGTAGGTGAGCCACTGGGTGTCGTCGTCCGTGCTCGGCGAGTCGATCGCCTTGAACGACATGTACGCCGGGTAGATGAAGCCCACGAGGCTCACAACGAGCTCCGAGCCGCCGATCACGAAGAGCAGCACGCCCGCGACCAGCGTGCCGGCCACGAAGATGTAGAACTTGTCCACGCCGGTCTGCTTCTCGATCTCCACGATCTTCTCGTAGCGCTCCAGGCGCTTGCTGATGTTCTCCTTGTACTCCATGACCTTGTCCATGATGGCTGCTTGTTGTTGTTGGCTGCTGCTGCTGGTTTCTCTTGAGCTGTTGGGCTTGACGGGATTTCCGAAAATGACGGGAAGAGTGAGAGCCTCCCCTCTTTCTTTGTTGGTCCCTCGCTAGCCCAGAAAAGCTCATTTTGGCTCGGGAACGTGAAACAACCGCCCTCACCAGTTCCCAAAAGGTATTTTTCAGCGAATCATGGGTGAGTAAGTTGATATTCAGGTGCTTTCATTGGTTGAAACGTGGCTTTCAGGAATAGATCGGGATTTTTCTCAAGAGGAAGAAATGAGGAGTGTTGGTGCAGAAATGGGTTACACTTTTCACTCACACAAACCAAAGGTCAGTCAAACGAAAGTGCCAAATCTGAATTGAGATACAACAGCTCCGAGGGTTTCTTTCTCAACGTGCGCGTCAGATGTCCAGAGGCTGGTTAGCGTGTGCTTTAAGCCCCAGCAGTGTAGCAACCAAGCAAATTCATACACTATATAGTCTAGCAAGGCTTGTGGCTCACGAATCCAGTCGCACCGCAAGCGTGCCGAGTGGAGTTTATTATTCACTTCAATAATTACAATAATCGAAAACTGAGTGAAAAAAGAACCGGCGTAACCCTCTCAAATTCCATTCTACCAATCATGTGGATTCATTTGTGCACATCGCTGTTGATTGGATCAAAGAAATGAGAACGACGGTTCTCATTCTGATTGTAGCCACACGTGTAACCTGGCTGGTTATGAACCCACATGCGACTTTTCCTTTTGGTTACAATGTAACCTGAATGATTATATGTACCAAACTGAGTTCGAGTTCCTGAAACTAATTTTTACAGCTGATTTTTGGTTGATTCCAGTTAATATAAATATTGATCAAGTGTATAATGTACTTTAGGTATAATGTTAATGACAGCTATTTTTGACAGTGTCGAAGATTTGTCGAAATTGTGAATCTCCTTCTTTGACGTCTCTCTCGGAAGAAGGCAACACGAAGAGAAGCAGGCTGCATATTAATAGCAAGCACGCGCGCATCGCAACTCTCTCTCTCTCCGTGGACCAAGACAGCAAGCCGCATCCGCCAGAAAGCCATACGCTACACGGACATCCCAGCACGATGTACGCGCAGCAGGACCGCCGCGAGCGTGACGCCGCCGTGGACCTGTCGTTCTCGCAGATTCTCGAAGTGCGCAGCTCGTCGTACAAGCGCCGCCCGTCGGCAAACGGCGGTGGCGTCAGTGGCCGCTCGGGCATTCCGCGCTTCCAGCAGCAGCAGCAGAAGCCGAATGGCTCGACGTTCAAGGCGAGCGCGTCATTACCGCCCCCATCAAGCAGTGGTAGCCGTCACCACAACCTGCTGGACTCGGTCTACGAAGAGTCGGACGAAGGCAACAACGTGTACTCGCCTATCGACCCGCAGTACCAGCAGCAGCGCCGTGAAGCGCGCATTAGCAGCAGCGCCAGCAGCTTCACCGAGGAGGACGAGGACTGGGCAACGGGCGACGACGGACAAATTGGACAAGACATGTACCGCTTCGTGCAGCCGCGGCGGCTCTCGTCCTGGGTGCAGGACGACGCCGTCAACGCATGCTTCAAGTGCCACACGCTCTTCACGCTCATCGTGCGCAAGCACCACTGCCGGTATGTGTGGAATACTTCGCATGTGTCCATGGAAAGAATGTTGTGTGGCTAATGTGTTGTGTATTGTGATTCTGCAGTGCGTGCGGTCGCATCTTTTGCTCGGCGTGCTCGAGTCAGCGCGTGGTGATCCCAGGCGACTACGAGTCCACACCCGCGTCGCCATCCTACAACTCACTCACGTCGAACGCGTCGGAAATGATCGGCAACATCAGCTGGTACTTCCTGTCGTACTCGAGTCCCAACAGCAGTACCAGTGGCGGCTTCAGCAACAGCAGTCAGCTAGGTATAAGCTCCTACAATATGGGGGCGAGCCAGCGTGGCGGTGGGGGGGTTTCGCCAGAGGAGCAACAAGAGAAGTTCCTGAAAGAAGTGCAGCGCCTGCAGAAGGAGAAAGTGATCGGCAACTTCACACCCTGTGCGAACCGCAACAACGGCCACTTGAGCGTCGGCGCGCCGTCAACCAAGTCGTACATGTCGTCCCACGTGCCGGACGGTAGCGTGATGCAGCGCGTGTGCGACGACTGTGCGTGCTCGCTGCAGCAGCGCCGCAACCACTACAACATCGTTAAGGTCTTTGAACTCTGCGGCCTGAACTTGCAGGAGCTGCGCACCGTGGGCCAGGTGTGCCGCAAGTGGCACCGCGCGTCGATCATGTGCTTGTCGATGTTCCGGCAGATCCAGTACTACCTGCCGACCCACCGGCTGTCGGAGCGCGAGAAGGCACTGCTCATCATCAACCGCAACTTTCTTGCGGGCCACACCAAGTGGATCCTGCAGCTCGTCAAGGCGATCGACTTTTCAAAGGAGTCGCACGATGAAGACGGGGACGCCAGTACGAAGGACGCGGCTGACACTGGCAACAGCAGCAGCATCCGCAAGCAGAAAAGCGAGCTCGCGCAGGAAGTGCTCAGTCTCATGCAGCAGGAGCGCAAGCACAAGTGCATGCTAACCATGTGCTCGCGGCTCTGCAAGCCGCAGATCGGGAGCGTCGACGCGCTCGAGATCCTTGCCGACGAGAGCATCCGCAACATCAAACTGCGCGCGATGTGCGTCGACGCGCTGCTCAACTCGGCGACCGAGAACGAGTGGCTGAGTTTCTTGCCAGTGCTGCTCCAGAGTCTAAGCATCGAGTCGAACGCGGCAGCGAGCAAACTTGGCCAGGCGCTTTTCCGCCAAGCGCACTGCGACATCCGCTTCTGCTACGATTTCTACTGGGGGCTCACGGTGACCTCTGAGGACGCGAGCTGCCGCCGCAAGTTCGACGGCATGAAGCAGCGGCTCCTGCTCACGCTTTCGCAGTTCAAGCACAACGCGTCGTACGGACCGCTCGACGGAGTGGGCAAGCCGCGCCATGACGACATCGCCGAGCAGCTGCTGCGGGGTCAGGAGTTTGTGGACTTGATGTGGAAAGTGCCGCATCGCGTTCCGATCCGCGACGTGCGCCAGCATTTCCAGAACAGTGTGGCCAAGTCGCTGCTTTTCGAAGGACTCGACAAGGTCAATAGCGAGAACGGAGGCAACGAAGCGGGAGAATCAGCGTCGTCGCGTCCATTGCTGCGTCTGCCAGTGGACCCGCTGGTGAAAGTCAGCGGCATCAACTACAAGACGATCGAAGTGAAGCGCAGCGCCGAGGCGCCGATGATCATCACGTGCACGGGTGTCGAGCGCGACGACGACGAGGAAGAAAGTGGGGCGACGTCTTCTCGACGTAAAGCGATCGCTGCCGCGACCGGAGTTGACCCGCTCCACCCTGTCGTGCCTCGCAGCGGACGGCAGCGCGGGTCGTCGTCGAGCTTGCCGTTCTACCGCTTGATGTACAAACGCGACGATCTCCGGAAAGACGCCGTGGTGCAGAACATCATCAACGTCATGTACCTGATCCTGAAGCAGGAGACGCGTCTGGACATCCCGCTCGTGACGTACCGCGTGCTGCCGACGAGCAGCTTTGACGGTCTGATCGAGATTGTGGAGAATGCGCATACTCTGTACTCGATCATCCGCGACCATGGCAACATCCTAAACTTCTTGCACCACTACAACGGCCACCGCACGCTGAGCGAGATCTCGACGTCGTTCCGTGAGAGCCTCGCCGCGTACACTGTGATCACGTTCTTGCTGGGCGTGGGTGATCGCCACGCGGACAACGTGATGCTCACGAAGGAGGGCATTCTCTTCCACATCGACTACGGCTTCATCCTGGGCAAGGACCCGAAACCGCTGCAGCCGCCGATGCGACTGGACCACTACATGATCGAAGCGCTCGGCGGCTCGCAGACCGAACAGTTCGAGCAGTTCAAGAAGCTCTGCGTGATCGCGTTCAACTGTCTGCGGCGCCACGTGAGCCTGTTCATGATCCTGCTCAACTTGGTCGTGAAGGCTGTACCAGAGATCACGGACTTTGACATGAACTACACGCAGAGCGACCTCGAGGCGTTCGTGGTCGAGCGGTTCTTGCCCGGCCAGACCGATGATGAGGCTGCGACTGCACTCGGACTGCGCATGGAGGGCAAGCTGAACGAGAAGATCGGGCTCAAGCTCAGCGACTTTGTGCACGCGCACGCGAACGAGAAGACAGTGTCGAAGGGCATGGTTTCGGTCGGCTCATCCGTGAAGATCGGCGTGGAGGCTGTGGAAGCCACCGTGTCGACAGTTGCGAGTTCGCTCACGAATGGTGCGTCCTCGATCTACAACTACATGTGGGGGAGCAGCGGCGGCAGTGGGAATGGAAGTGGCGGTGGAGGCTCGAGGTAAGCTACTGGGTGAGTGAAGAGCTACGGTTCTTTACAGTGAGCAGCAAACAGCATATGAAAGGAACTACATGTCAATTTTATATATGGAAAATCACAAAGGACCAAGTACAAGGCTAGAGTAGATTGATTGTTTGATGGTTTGACAAATGTAGTGGCCATTGAATAAGGATGGAAGCAAATGAAAATAATGCGTCTTGAGAACTGTTTCCACTACGTCCACGTGCCCAAGCCTTCACAGCTTTGCGCACGCACACAACGCTTCTTTTGAGCTTGACATGCACAAACGCCACCGCTTCCAGCTCGCTAGACGAAGTTGTAGAGTCCGTCGCGTATTTTGCGTATCCTCTCGTGCAACTTTCAGGGACAACCTTGTTCCAGAATATGGAGATGACTCCGATGAGCTGCGCCGTCTATTGCTGCTGCTGGGGGTACATGCAACCTTCAGTGCGAGTCTCGTGAAGGGACTTCACGCCACCAGGATGGCCGGCCGCCTTCAAGTGCTCGGTCCATTGCTTTCGTAACTGCGTCCTTCCGAATGGAACTCGTGTGAAAACTTGACAACCTCCATCCAAATGTCCGCTTTCAGTAGCACCATCCACAGCTACGTTCGTATTAATACGTCCCTCACTACAAAACTTCATGTAGGCCATCGCTTCGGTTTTCAGGCAGACACTTCTGCATCTCAATCAAGGCCACACACCTCTCATCACAGCATAAAGGGACCATACCAACTTACCCTACCGCCTGTACTGTAGTGATGCGCTGCACTGCACTGCGCACGAAGTCCAGTTGTGCCTCGCAACTCGTCCAGCAGCATCTCACACATGCACTCACTCGCTGGTTGTTTTTCAACACTCAACTCCTTCAACCCACACGACCTGCACTCTCATTTTGTGGAAGAAAAATAATGCACCCACAGAATCAGCCGCACCACCAGACGCGCTCTCATTCTCACTCTCGATTGCAGGCAGCAGCAGCAGTTGAATCCAACAACGTGACGCCTTCTCACCGCATTGCTGCAATGCTTGGAGCGTTGTGGCCGCCTGATATCAACGACCCGAGCGCCTTTGCGACTGCAAGCAATCGCCCTCTCAACGCAATGACTCTTGCGTCCATGGAGAGCGCGGCGGCGGCGACAGAGCTGGTGCTCGCGCTCGTCAGTGAGGAGCAGCTTTCAGCGCAGCCGAGCGACTTTGTTCAACTTAAGCGTCGCGGATGCCAACAGCACCAACAGCAACCCGCGCACATTCGCTTTAGTGACGTGATGGGCGCGGATCTACTCGCAGTGAGCTTCCAGTTCCTAGACTTCGCGTCGCTCTCCACGTGCGAGCTAGTCGCCCGCCAGTGGCGCCGTGTGCTCCAGCACCCGTTGCTCTGGGAACAGCTCTACTGTTGCATGTGGCGCCATGGGAAAGCACTACTACCAACAGCCACAGAATATCGCCACGCACTGTTGCCGCACTTCAAACGCCTCTGCCGAGCGCGCTGCAACAGCCAGGTCGAGGTGTGCACACGCGCGCACACGTGGATGCGCAAGAGCGGCAACGTGTTCAGCCATAACGACTCGATGCAGCACCGCGACTTCCGCTTCGGCTGTACCGAGTCGATTCGCACCGAGCGCACGATGCCCTCGCTCGCGTGCGCGCAGGTGCTCGGGATGGGACACATTTGCTACTTCGAAGCGACGGTCTCGGGCTGCGGTTCCGTGGGCTTTGCGTCCGTCACGACGCCAGAGGAACAGACGGCGTACGGGTTTGGTTCCGAGAGCCATCTCGGATGGTACCCTACCTCGTACGGGTACCATGGCGATGATGGTCTCTTCTACTGGAACGCGGGACGACGAGCTCTCGGTGCGCTCGGTGGTGCCCATCAAGATTTTGGTCCACAATGGGGGGACACGACGCCGTTCCGCCTTCGCCGGTGGAAATGCGCGACGATCGGCTGCGGATACATCGCCAGCACGCGCGAGCTCTTCTACACCATGGACGGCAAGTTTGTGGGTGTTGCGCCTGTGCTGGTCGAAGAAGGAAAAGAGTATGCCGCCGCCGTGTCGCTACACCAGTTCGGCGACTCGGTCGAGATCAACTTTGGCTGCAACGCGTTCGCGTTCGACGTGGAGCAGTTTGTGTGGGAGAAACGCCAGGCCCTGCAAAAGGACAAGGACAATGACAATGCAGACGATGGTGGTGAAGAAGAGGATGATGGAGACAATGATGACGATAATGTTGATCGTTTGGCGCGCTGGGGCACGGCACACGCAGCGTGAGCCTTTCTGGGTGTGTAGGCTTTTGGCATTCCCCCCTTCTATCGTCTTCGTGGTCCAGAGAACGAGAATACAAGCATATACAACAGGAGTGTGTCCACAGCCCATATTACTACTGCAGTGTAAATGTATGCATCCTATTGATAATGTATGTTTCAGCTTTAGAGGACGATTGCTGGGGATGTGGGAAATGAGTTCTCAAATGAAATGTCAGTGTGCGCAGCATGCGATGCGGTTCCGAGCGAAGGGTTTCGCCTCGCGTCTCTCATGGGGGTTTTCTAACGCTGTCGTGGATTTCGCGGTTCTTTCTTTTCCTCCCTTCCTTCCGCTGGATGTTTCGCAAAACGAGTTGAGAAAAGTTGTTGTTGCTAAGTTTGGACCCTGGAGGTGTTTCGCTCGATCGCATTCAGTGGGATTTGATGAACTAGTGTGTCCGAAAAAGCAGCACGCTCTGTGAAGTGAAACCAGGCACTCCTGCAAATCGCATGAAGAGACGGACCGATCGACGGCCGAGGCGATGAAAGTACAGAAAATATGAACCTGCAGGCATAGGCGCCAGCCATTCGGCAAAATTCCAAAGCGTAGCAAGAACCAACAAAAGAGCGACAAGCGCAACGTGACACATAGCCACAGGAAATACCCTATTGGAAACACACGTTAAGTGTCAACCATTGTAGCCGAACAAGCGAGCGACAGCGACCGTGATTCCAGCTATAACTCCAGAGGAGCGCCTTTTCAAAGCAGCCATTTCCTGAACAGACTGCAAGCTCCAAGTATGATGCAGGCAGAGACGCCGAGAGACGAGAGACTGGGTGCTCACGAGCGCAAGCAGCAGGACGCGACCGTGTTCAGACGCGCGAAAGTCCACGACGAGCAATGGCAGGCGAACACTCCAGCTCCACACACCCATGATGACCATGCCTCCTCGCTGGTGGTCCTCACGGTTCAAGACGATTCACTTCCAAGCGAGAAGGGCGGTCTCGCCAGCGCTGTAGAGCGCAAGCTGGACAACGACAGAGACAAGAGAGGACTGACTAGTACGGCTGCCTCTGGTGTTACTGCTGGTGGTGGTGCCAGCAAGATCGTCTTTCTCGACGGCGTGCGTGGACTTGCGGCGATCCTCGTGGTGGCACAGCACTCGGGTTTCATCCGCGGCGTGAACCTCAGCGCGTCGGCGGTCGACATCTTCTTCGTGCTCTCGTCGTTCCTGCTCACGATGCTCTTCTTCAAGAAGAGCGAGCAGCTGCTCGCGCAACACGCGTCGTACCGCAAGTGGGCGTTCACGCTGCTCGATTACGCGTCGAAGCGGTTCTTGCGCGTGTACCCACTCTTCGTGGCCGTAGCGCTCGTGCTCTGGGCGCTCCCAGACAAAGCCAAGGCGAAGTACTTCTATATCAAGCAGCCCGAGGAGTTCGATCTCTTCAAAGTGCTCACGTTCGAGTTCCACCAGCGGTATCACGTGTTCTGGACACTACCGTTGGAGATTTCGTTCTACCTCATGATTCCAATGTTCGTGGCGGTCATGGTGGCGCTGCGCAAGTTTTGGTGGGTACCATTCATCCCCATGTACGTTTGGATCGCTCACGCGGGCTTCTACAAGATGCGCACGAGCCACCAGCACCTGAGACCGCACCTACCGACGTTTTATTCGGGAGCCATGGCTGCAATCATTTATGTGAAGCTCGACCAGATGATCAAGCGCAACGCGTTCGAGTTCCGCATGTGGCACAAGATCCTGCTACGAGGCCTCGAGTATGCCGCGTTTGCGGTTTTGCTGAGCGTCTGCTTCAAAGGGCTGCTCTTCAACTGGGTGCACGAGAACCCGGTGCCCCAGGCCAAGGGGTTCCCGTTCGTCAGCTTGAACGTGACGCTCATGATCGTCATCGAGATCCTGCTGCCGTCGTGGATCTCGAGCATGTTTGAGTGGAGTGTGTTGCGCTACTGGGGCAAGATCAGCTTCTCCGTGTACCTGCTGCACAGCTTTGTGGTCTACACGGACGCTGTCCGCAAGCAACCGTACTACGACAAGCTCTTCAGCGAGTTCCTGTTGATCCTGTTGCTCTCAACCACGTCCTACTACATGGTGGAGTACCCATCCCAGCTGTTCGCGACTCGGATCAGTAAGGCGCTCGTGAAGCGCGAGGCACTTTGCTCACAGAAGGAGTTGGAGAACGCCGTGCTGGCAGATACGAATCGCCAGAGAGGCCATGTTGTCGCTGCTTAGAAAGCAAGATACACCTATGATTGCAATTCTATCCCCTGAACAAACTGAACTTTCACTACCACCAACTATTGAAATATCAAACTATGACTACAGTTAAACCTGGCTAATCTGATCCCTGAGAAACGTGATATCCTTCTATATATGATAGACACCCGTTCCTATGGGCAAAACCTGATATATAGTAAACGTGATATTTGATGCCTCACCTGCGAAAATTTGATACTTTTACCATGTAGTTCTAAGCAACTCCTGGGTATTATTTGGCAGCCAAAGCACTTTGTAACATACTTGTTGCCTACATGTTGCATCCACAACTGCACAGAAGTCTTATAATGCTTCTTCGGTCACGTTTCGCTTGAACATACCCTCCGCATTGAGTCACTATAAATTAAAATTCATCCAAGTAGAATGCAGTGGTCGCACACTTGATCCAAAATATAATGCCGGACCGGAATAGAAAATGGATCAACTGCTGTGCTTTTGGTTGATATTACATAATGCAGGCAGTATGCGAGTGATCTTGCACTTGTATTTACGTAACTTTGAGGGCATCAGACGAAGTGGTAGTTGATGTTGTTGTTGGTTGTTACAATGCGAGAACTGCTTTCACATGCAAACGATTTGGTGG
>JALBYZ010000649.1:0-19490 GCA_038050575.1 Globisporangium mamillatum
CAGTGACACCGAGTACATGACTATCTCCGGTACCTCGATGGCGACTCCTCATGTGGCCAGCGCCATCGCGTTGCTCTTGCAGTACGGATGAGTGATAATGCAATGACAGTCAACCCTTTAGTCAGTGTGCACTGATTAATGCATATGATCTTCCAACAGATCGTAGATTTCCCTAATGACTTCATCTCAGAGAGAGGCCATTCGCTCCTGATCTGAGTGGATCTTTTGCTCAAGGCACGTCACCAAATCCTGCATCCTTTCACATTGGATGGACTCCTGTGGAGTAGAATACCCCCATTACGCTTTTATTCCCTCATTGAAAGCAACCGATGCATTCGGACATGCTTTTAGACAACAAACCCAAAGTGTGCTTAACACTACGGGGCATTTCCTCCGTTCCCACCCAGTCTGGTGTGGGATTTTTTGTGGGTCAGACCTTTTTCTTGTTCGAAAAGTCGAGTTCTCACTCGAGGTCTCCGATATTTGGAAAGAACCTTCGAAAACTGGCCCTGGGTACGATCAGATCGCATTCATCGACGAGTAGGATACAGAAGATCGCCATCATTGACACATCCGTTTCTGTGAGCTTAGCTCCTCGCAAATGTGTCCGTAGTGTTACACAACCATGCGGCAAATCGGAGTGCAATTCGATGCACTCAAGTGGCGTGTGTGAGTTGTGGTGGTCGTGGTAGCCTTCTTATTTCAAAATGAGCTCTTCGCAAACGGCTCGACTGTGCCGAGAGCCACGAGCACCTATGCTATCCCACCCACGCATCTCCATTCAACGAAAACAAACATAAAAAGTACATACTATAGCAACGCCTCTATACAAGACACACCTCTTGTCGATTACTGAGACATTCATTCAAGTAACTAGCATTGATTGTTTCGATTTTGCTGGGGTTTTCGTTCATTCTGTTTCGTAGTCGACCACCTCTCCTTCAAAGTTCTCGTGTTTTTATTAATACTAACCACGCCTTTGTTTGACCACTCTCTTTGATCGTAAGAAAATGAGCCTCTGAGTCGTGATCAGCACCGAACTGATTGCTGCTGGGAAATGAAGAGCTCCGAGTGTATTCTTAGAAGTCTGTAAAGTCTGGGAGTCATTCGACCAGACTTCAGCTGCTAAAAGTAGTCAGGATACTTTGCGAGTGCATCGGAGTAGTGCATATCGCAGCAGACTAGGAAAGTGCTCGTCCATGAAATCAAACTCCCGAGTCTTCTTCGGTGGTGAGAGCGGGTCCTGCACACCAGTGGCAGCCTACTACAGCACTGGCAGGAGGTAGAGATAATAGAGATGGATACAATGCTACATGGTGTGCTTGAGACGGGTTCGTTCGCAACTCCATGCAGAAGAGATATACCTTCTCAACTTGATATTTTCCTGTTCATAGAGATTCCTGAAATGCTTTGCACTCGGCTATTCCCTTATAAGCATATACATTTGATGAGTTTGATATGTATCATCTACGACAGGTATCCTCCAAAATCACATCTGCGTGAACCACGCAGCATCCTCGGACGAGGAGGAGCCATTCCGCAGCATCGCTTTCGCTTCAGCTTATTAGTGAGAAAATAAAACGCGTGTGGTCGTATACAGCCAAACGAAGCCTACTTCCTCATCTGGGCGTCGTGTCTACAGAACAAGAGCGCTTCGTTTCCTTCAAGGGAGATGCGCTCTCGAGCACCAGTTCGACCACGGCGTGCTGAACGTCTTCAACACCTACGAAGGCTTCCGTCCAGCGCCATGAACACTTGGCGCTCTTGAGTTCTTGTTGTGAGCTCTTCATCTACCGAATTGTGGGTTATCGCTCTTCCGTGTCTAGCTAGCACCTAGCCTTTGTCGTTTGATCTCTTTCTGGCACTCAAGTGCTGCCTTCCACTTCAACTTCAGAAATTCGTGTTTTGCTTGCTGTGAAGTGTGCGAATTAATATTATGATCCCTACGGTAGTGTAGAGGACCATTTGCATTGTGCGTCTTTTGTCTCAGAAGAGCAAAATTGGCTCTGATTCTCTGCAGAGATTCGCCATACACTATCCAAGTTGATTCGGGGAGCAAAATCACCCATGATCCCATCCAAGAATTAAAATCAGCGTCAAGTTCTTTCATCCCATTGATTGGATGAAAACAAATTATCTTTTCCTTTTCATCCAATCACATATCTTGAATTCCTTTCTGTACAAACAGCGGGTTCCAAATCCATTTCGCTGACTTTTTTGCCCACAAAGTGCAACCGCCCATGCTCATTTCTAATTCTGCATCTCTTCTACGCTCTACACACCCACCTAATTAGACATACAGACAGACACGTCGTGAAGCAAGTATGGGCATCTCGATGGCGAACGCACTGCTGCTGCTGGTGAATGCGGGCTTCCTGGTGGCGGGCGCGCTGCTGATCAACTTCGCGGCGAACCTCAAGTCCACGGGCTGGACGGACGCGCTTGAAGGCACGGACTACGAGTCTACGGCGGCGCTGGCGATCACGGCCGTGCGCGCGCTCGGCATCGTGTCGATCGTGCTGGCGCTCGTCGGCGCGATCGGCGCCATCACGCGCAACCGCATCCTACTGCTGCTCTATATGATCGTCATGGTCATCATGATGCTCGTGTTCGGCGTGATCGGCGGCACGGCGCTCTCGTTCAAGGGCAAGATCAGCAACTGGAAGGAGGCTACGTTCCCGGCGTCCGAAGATGAGACGAGCTTCGCCGAGACGTTCAACGAGGCGTACTGCTACGCGCAGGGCGCATACTTCTGCAACAATGCGACTGCGCACGAGGCGATCAAGATCTTCCTGCCGGACGTGTCGGACGCCGTGGTGGCGATTCTGCCGGAAGTACAGGGCATCAACTCGCTTTGCGACCAGTACAAGAGCCTGGTCTCCGGCATGGAGTCAGTCTGCACAGCATGTGAGCAGGCGAAAAAGTACGCCCAGTACGACAAGATCCTCACGTGGGCGAACGACAAGTGCCCGCGCACGGACATGACGAGCACGTGGTGCGGTGCGTTCCTCGCAACGGGCAAGGCCGGCGCCATTTACACGAACTCGCCGTATTCGCAGTGCCGCGAGATCTTCCTCGGTCTCGCGATCGACTGGGCGAGCAACCTCATGATCATGGGGCTGCTGGCCGCGGTCTGTGCCGCGTTCCTCATCGCGCTCTCGTGCTCGTCGCGCCGCTCCAAGCACGCCGGCGAGAAGAGCGAGTTTGGTGGTGCCAAGGCTTAAGCAAGCTGTGGGTGGCTTTTTAGTAGGCTCACTATATCTGCTGTTATGCTCTGCGAGTCATCATCGCCCCCTTTGTGTCCCTCATTTCCATTCTCTCTGCCAAGTGTCTGCTGTAGCTTTAGCTTATTTTCAATATCACACGCGAAATTGACATCCCCCTTGTTATCGTATACATCGGCGCATAGGAGAAGCGATTGCGTGTTGATTTCACCATTACCACGAGGCGCGCTTGCGTGAAAGGTCGCGCGATTGTGCGCAGTGTCTAATATTCCCAGCAAGCAGCTAAAAGCACGCAGTCATTAGATAGATCGCAGTCGCGGCTCTCAAGATGCAGCGCGTGGCGTCCGTGAAGAGCGTGCTCCAGGAGAAGAAGGATATTGACGACGGTACGCCCGCATGCTCTCTCTCTATTGTGTTCGTTCGTAAACTGTATGCACCCATGCGCTCTATGTATCCATTCAGCCAGTCTCGCTCACTCTATGTGACCTCTGTGTGCATGTATTCTCCTCGTGCAGACGACTCGCGCAGCCCCGAGTGCGTGGAGCGCGTGTGGACGGAGGAGCAGGATGGCGCGTGGGCGGAGGGGAAGGCGCCTGTGCAGCTGCTCACGGCGCTGCTGAGCCACGTACAGGACGGCGATGTGGCGCAGGCCGAGCTCTCTGCGCGCGCGAGTACGTTCATTGATCCAATCCAATCTGCTAGTGCTATGTGTTGCGTTCAATGCTGATGGGAATGACTATTCTTTGCTGTGCAGTTTTGGAGATGGAGCCGCAGAACCAGCTCGTGCAGGATCTCTTGGCCGCCATGAAGCTTCAGGAGCAAATGGGTATGGGGGTACACATACACACACATACACACATAAAGCGACTTTGATTCAACTTACTTTCACTGAAGACTGACTGACTGTGTGATTGGCTGTCTACTTTGCCATCGCTTGATGTTCATAATGCAGAAGCCGAACTGGAGTCAGCGAGCGAGAGTGAAGAAGATGAAGATGATGAAGAAGAGAATGATAGTGACGAAAGCGAGGATGACCACCTTGAAGACGACAACGACGAGGAGGCTTCGCCACAGGACTGTGAAGAGAAGAACTATGAGGAAAAGTGAAGCACCCAAGCTAATAAATGGAGGCAATAATGCTGATTTGTACACTATGAGTCGGCTATTACCTGATGATACAAATGCTTGGAGGATTAAGAGAGAGAGCGTCGCGAGCCTGTGTGCAAGAAGACTAACTAAAGGACTCCTTCCAATGGCTTCCTGCTCATAATATTTACACGCACTGCGTCCGGCTGCCCCCTTTCTTACTGCTCCTGCTGCTTCTGCTGATGAAGCTGTTCCATCACCTGGAGCGAGAAGACCGCGACGCCGACGAGCCCGACAGTCGCGTGGAACCACCAGCGCTCCCACCAACCGGACAGACTGTTCTGGTAGCGAAGCTGCTGGGCTTCCGCCTGGAGTCTGCGCTCTTCAATTTCTCGCTGTTCCCTCTCTTCCGTTTCCTTTGCAATCCGTAGCTGGTCCTTGATCACGTACATTTCTTTCCACATCTCGGCGCAGGGCAAGCTGTCGATCTCCTTAATGATCTCGGTCGCCTTCGCCATGTTCTTCTGCTTCATCTGCAAAACGCAGAGTCCAATGAGTGCGCTGCAGAGCTGTTCGCTGTTGTCACTGCTGCCCCCTGTGCTCTCACTAGTCTTGCAGTGCTGGCGCGCGACCACAACGCTCTCTTCCAGCAACTCCTGCGCCTTCGCGACGTCGCCCTGTTTCGCAGCTCCGTGCGCAAACTTGGACAGCAGACCGCTCAGCACAAGACAACTCGACGGGTCCTTGTTCTTCTCATGGCGCAAGAACGCTAGCGCTTCGTCTAGGTGCTGCTGCAGCTCATCGCTGGTGATTTCCTGTCCTTCTTCAAAGACCTCCGCGAGTCTTTTCAATGCAGCCTCACGATGTTTCTGGACATGCGCGTCTTTTACTTTGGGCAAGTTCTCGAGCGTGTTTAAAAGCACCTCCTGCGCTCTCGCGATCTTGAGCTTGTGAAGCACGAGGAAGTCCACTTTCCAGAGCACAAGGTTCATCAGCGTGGCCATGTCGTCCTTCGATGCGAGTTTCCCGATGTTCACGCGGTCGACGACAAAGAGCACGCGCTCTAGTTTGTTGAGCGTCACGTCGTCCTTCTCGCTCTCTTCGTTCAGGAAATGCACGAGCACCTCGGACGCGCGCAGGTGGCCACGCACAAACTTCTTCTTCTCAAAGTACTCGAGCGCTTGCCACGCGGACGCCTCGCTCTCGTACGTGATGAGCTTGAACTTCGGATTCGCCACCGGGTCCACGAGGTCCAGTTTCGCGATGAGAAACTGATCGATCATGTCCTGCTGGTTCGCTGCGTCTTTCTCGGCCATTGCGAGCGCCTTGTCGATCACTTTGACCGTCTGGTCGTCTTTGCCCAGCTGCTTGCACGTCTTGCTGAGCCACAGCAGCGCATTGAGCGCGATACCCACCTGGTTGAGCTTTTTCGCCGCGTTCTCCGATTTGATGAGGAAAATCTCGGCGTTCGTGAGCTTGTTCAGCGTGAAGCACACTCGGCCCGCGTTTAAATAGAGGTGCGCTTCGAGGTCGCGCCGGCTTGGAACCTCGGGGAACTGCTTGATCGCGTCGAGGATCACCGAGTGCGCCGAGCTAAAGTCGTTGCGGCGCGAGTAGCAGGCCGCGAGCGCACTCAGCAGGTCGTAGATGCGCTCTTTCTGCGCCGCCGTCTGGTTCGGACTCTTGCGCGCAAACACGAGCGCGCGCTTGTAGTGCTCGATCGCCTTGACATCGTCGTTCACTTTGCTGTATGCAGCCGCCAGGTTCCCGTGGATGAGTCCCGTGTACTCGTCTCGCTGCAACACTTGGCACTCGCGCAGCGCCTCGAGGCTGCAGTCGATCGAGATCTTGAACTTGCCCGTCTGGAATTGCTGTCGCGACGCGTTCAGCAGCTCTTTCACTGCACAAATATCGGCGAATATGGAATCACACACGCACGTGTCAGATTTCCTATACGTGTCATAAAGCGCACGGAGTCACAGGGCAGCACAGCACAGCACGACAGGCACCATACCTCGCTTTTCGCACTGAATTGCCGACTGCAGCTGATTCCACTCTTCCCGGAACGACGTGTCGCCTGGCGAGAGCTCCATGGCTTTTCGGAAATCCGCCTCTGCTGATGGGAACACTCCCAAGTGGTATTGCGCAAAGCCTCGGAAGTAATGCGCGCGGGTGAGCACTTCGACCGTTGAGATGCCTTGGTCGGCTGCAACGCCACCACCGCCACTGCCACTTGCGCTACTACTATTGTTGTTGTCTTCCGGGTCTTGCTCAGCCTTCTTCGTGCTCTCGCAGTCGAGGTCGATGACCACCTGCATGGTCTGCGAGGCTTCCGCTGGGATCTGCGCCCACTGCTGAAGCTTGCTCATCGCTCCGAGCACGTTCATTCGGCACGACACCACCAGCTCTCTCTCCTGCAAGAGCTACGCACACCCACACAATGATTAGTTAATCACCTGTTACATTTACAACCTCCTGCACCAAACAAACCGCTGAACGCACGCATTTACCTTGACTTGTGACTTGGTCAGGTGCATGAGCAGGTCCTTGTAGAGCGGCAGTGCGTCCTTGTACCGCTCGGCGCGCATAAGCTGGTCGGCCTGTTGCTTGAGCCCGAGCGTGAAGTTGCGCAGCCGCGCCTCGGCGTCCACATCCACCTCGTCGTGCTCATAGTTGTTATTGTTGCTGCTGGTGGTGGTGATGGCGATTGGCTTGGCGGCGGCTGCAGGGAGCGGCTCGACAGCCTTCTCGTTCGCCATGCTGCTTGCGGCTTGTGGGTTGGCACTGATATATGATTGTGACACATCAAGAAAGCAGCTTTGGCTCGATTTTTTCCCCTTTTTTGTATGCTTCTTTTCTTTCCATGGAATCCACTTTGCAGGTTCACGTTCGGGATATGCGGGACGATACCAATCATACAAAAAACAAGTTCGACTACTTAAATAAGGGACGCGAGGGATTGCTTTCCAATTCAAAATAACGATGCAAAAGCACAACTTGACTTCGAAATAACACAAAATCGCCTTTCGAACCTCACGAGTTGATCGATTGCTTCATATTCAATTTTGATTATGCTCGCTGCTGTTGTTGCCGCTGCAGCTTGTGCTGGCGGCGCAGGTCGATTGGTCGGCGCTGCGAGTCCTCCTCGATCTTCTGGAAGCCGCTTGTGCGTATGCGCAGGTCCTCGCAGCGCCGCAGCACCACCACCGCTGCCGCAGCCGCTGGTTTCTGCCGACTGGTGGCGATGAGATTCGGGTTTGCTGGGTCCTCCGCCGCACATTGCGCGTGCGCCTGTTCGGTCGCAGCGACTCGTCGCGTCGCACGTGCCTCCTGCTGATTGGATCTTGAGTTTAGAGCAGCAGCGTCTTGTGGTTGTGGGATCGTCTGGTTGTGCTTGAGCTTCGTGGCGCTAGTGGTCGTGGGCTTGAGCTTGAGCTTGAGCTGCTGCTGGTGGTGGTTGTGGTGGGTGTCTGCGTGATGGAGTCGCTCCATGTTGTGTCTGTGGCTTGTGGTGGTCACAGTTGTTTGATGAACAAGTGACTGCCTTGCTGTTCGGTGAATAAGAGAGCGAATGAGTGAGAGGCAACCAGTTCCAGTTCCATTTTTGCACGATGGATCTGATGATGGGTACACTCTCTACTTTTGCATAATCTTTTCAATTCGATCAGAATTTTTGCATTTTAATAGAAACAAGTCATTCTACAATCGCATAAACCCTCAATATACAATGCTCCAAGCTTCAAGATGTGTGCAAATCATGATCGCGTTGAAAGGGGTACCAATTTAGCAAGGCCAAACAGACTCACTAAATTTCTATATTCCGGTACCGGGTTGAATTCAAAATCCGTTGCCCTCAATAGAGCGCCGTCATTTTGCGTGGACATCACACGCCCAAACGCGCATCAGCCCGCCGCCGCAGCCAGCAGCAGCAAAGCAAGCAAGTCCGTAAGACCCCTCTCTTCTTCCTCCCTCCCCGCATCTCTAGCAAACCATGGCTGCCTACAAGACCCCCTCGCTCGTGAGCTACACGACCGTCGACGCGCAGAGCGCCTCTCCTGCGCAGAAGCAGCTGCTCGCGTTCTACGAGAGTAACAGCTTCTACGACGACGCCGCCGTCAAGATGCTCGAGGCGTACCTCGCCGAGCAGATCGCGAACTCGACCGTGGACATTGACGCCAACCTGGCGCTCCTGAAGCTCTACCTCGTGTTCCCAGCGCACTTGGACGCCGACAAGGTCGCCAAGGTGCTCGTCAAGGGCATCACGGTCACGCCATCGTCGTTCTTCACCGGCGCCTCGAGCATTGTGCCAGAAAGCGTTCGCGAGGTACGTTCGTATTAGGAGAGAGCTGAAGGGGGGATGATGCTTTATCGATGTGGAATTAACGTGTATGTCTCTATGAACGTGCACTATAGGATGCGAACGTGAAGTTCGCGCTGGAAGCCGGCTTCCTCCTGCAGTCGTGCTTGTTCGCGGAGTTCTGGAAGCTCGACCTGACGTTCGCCAACGCCGTCACGGGCTTCTCGGACGCCGTGCGCGCGTTCATCCTCGACGCGCTCCGCAAGAGCCACAGCGTGATCTCCACGGCGGTGCTCAAGTCGGCGCTCCACATCTCGGACAAGGAAGTGGCGGACGTGATCGCGGCGGAGAAATGGACCGCGCTCGAGGACGACCTGGTCAAGGTCACGCCGAATGAAGACAACCAGGTGCGACCAAAGAAGATCCAGGAGAAGATCGAGTTCGAGGACGTGCTGAAGGTCATCGACACGCTCTCTAGATAGATTGATTTAAGCGTAGCGAAGCGGGGAAGGACAGGATGTGGACGCCGATCGTGACGAGACTGAGTGAGTGTGGTGTGATTATACAGCTAGCTTCCCGTGCAGCTCTCTCTCTTTCTTTCTTATTGCCTCTATGCATCCCTCTATGGTGTTCATTTGTGCGCGTTAACGTGCTGTCCTAATGGTAAAAGCCGCCACCATCATCAACACTCATAGAGAACAAGAAACAAAAAATCAGTGCGATATTTTCTAATTAACATATGAATGAGACTGTGCCATGCTGGTCGAGACACCCAGAGCAAGAAGAAGAGATAAACCAAGATCCAAGATCCACGATCCGATGGACGACACGCACACGCGTGTGGCGGCTTTTAAGTTACTCTCTCTCTCTCTCTCTCTCTTCTCATTCGCATTCGCATTCGCATTCGCACTCGCCTCTCTACTCTATCCACTGCCGTCACTCGCGTTTGCTGTGCTTTGTGCTTTACTCGTCGGCGTGATTGTTGTTGTTGTCACCAATGGTACCGTTGGACTGCGCGGCCATGACCGTGTCCATCATGCCAACCACACCCAGGATCTGCTTTTGCATGCGGAGCTCTTCCGTCACCTTCTCGTGCAGCTTGACGAAGAGCTGGTCGATCAGCATCGACTGGCTCAGCTTCGGCGCGTAGATGTCGCACACGAGCGTGCACACGTGGATCAGCAGCGACGAGTACTTGGGGTCCGTGACGTACTTGATCAGGAACGCGAGCAGCGGCTCGAGCGAGTCCTCGTCGCGGCCCGACAGCGCGCGCTCGAGTCCCACGCGGAGACGCAGCTCCTCCAGCATACTGGCGACGATGATCGGCGAGCGCGTGTCCAGCGCTTCGTTCAGCGCCTTCTTGTAGTCGAATTTACGCAGCGCGCGGTCGTACGGCGCGATACGCTTGTGTCGAGTGGAGGCAACCGTGAAGTCGTTCGGCGCAGGCTTGGCGTTCTTGCCGCGGATAAAATACTTGTAGGTGCCACCTCGGATGATCGCCTGGCGGCTCTGCATGTCCTGGAGCTCCACCTTCTTGACGTTGCGGCGACGCACCGAGAGCATGCCGTCCGCAGAGCCCGTGAGCAGGTGTGAGTTGGTCGGCGACATGCCGAACGCGAGCAGCGCGCTCTTGTACTTGAAGCCATGGGTCACTTCGTACGTCTTCAGGTCGTAGATCTTCAAGTGACCGTCGAGCGAGCCCGTGAGGAGACGGGTGCCCGTGCCATCCAACCCGATGCTTGTGATCGTTTTCTGGTGGCTCGAGAACGAATGGAGCAGTCGGCCACCGCTCAAGATGTCCCACACCTTGACGACGTTGCCGCCGGCGGACATGAGCAAACCGCCTCCAGGCATGATCAACGTGGCTTCGACTGGCGCGCCGTGGTTCAGCGACATCGTGCTCGCCGCCACGGTCTGGTCCGACGTACGCAGATCCCAGAGCTTCACCGTGTGGTCGTACGAACCAGTAGCCCAAATGTTCTGCGACGAAGGACTCGCAGCCGACGTGCGCACATAGTCCTTGTGCGCGCCGAGGAGCGCCACAGGCTTGCCCGTTGGCAGATCCCAGTATCGCGCAGTCTTGTCGTCCGAGCAGGAGAGCACGTGCACGTTGTCGCTCGAGAAGCGCGTGCTGCGCACCGCGGCAGTGTGACCCTTGAACGTACGCAGAATCGCGCGCGTGCCAATGTCAAGTACCTGCACCTGCGGTGCTTCGCCACCTGCGACGATCAATCGTCCATCTGAACGGAACGTGCCCGAGTACACGACGTCACGGAAGCGGCTGAAGGTCTTGGTGATCTCGTTCGTGGCTGTGCTGTAGAGGTGGATGCGCGTGGACGTCGTGATCGCGATGTTGTGCGGCGCCACAGGTGAGACGTCAATGTGCGTGATCGGGCCGAGCTGCTGCAGCTCCTGCGGGGTCTGGAACTTCTTCCAGTACGCGTTCTCGACGGTCTCGATCTCGGTTGTCGGCGGGAACTGCTTGAGCACCAGGCGCTTGAACTCGCTGCTGGTCGCCATGCTGTCAGTGTCAGTCGATCGGTCGTCCTGTCAACTCCTGTCCGCTCGCTGCTCGCTTACTGCTTCTCCGCCTTCCTGCTGGACGCGTTTCCGCTTTAACCACCCGCCCGAAAGTGGCGCGCGCTTTAAACTCGCCAACCAACCAACCAAATGCCTGAAGCAAAGGTCACCGATCAAACTACTGTAGACCGTCTCAATACAAGCGCGATCTTCTATTCAGAGCCAGCTATAAACCGTCATTAACGGAGGCGCTCAGAAAACCTCCCGCAAAACTCTCTTAGCGTCGAGTAGTATGTAGAAACGAGAGAAAAAAACACTTTGTTGGAACTCACTTGTTCCATCAAAAACCGCTTGTTCAACCAACATCCAACAAGCCCAAATAGATAACGAACGCGGGAAACCACAGCAAGATCATGGGAGACCACCTGCGCCGCAAGGACGTGGTCTGCGCCGCCGCGCTGCTGCTGGAGGATGCAACGGTCGCGTGGAGCGTTGTGGATGGAGCCGAGGTGGACGCGGGTCAGGTGGTGGGCTCTGCGGGGCTCATCGAGCGCGGCAACCTGCACCAACTGATCGCGCCGTGCCGAGGCAAACTGTACATCCAAGCGCTGGACACTGTGAAGCGAGACCCTGCCGCGAGTGGCACAGTCGCCACGAGCGGCGATATCACCGGTGGAGAAAGAAAAGAAGAGGGTGAAGCGGGTGCGACTGTAGGTGAAAAAGATGCGGATAGCGTGAAGCAGGCTGACGAGAATGGCAATGTGGTCGTCGCGTTTGTGGAGTACTGCATCCATCCGTTGAAAAGCGGACGCACGTGCATGATGTGTCTGGAGGTCGTGGACGAGAACGAAGAAGACATCGATGGCGAGCGGCGGTCGGTCAACGTGGTCTCGCACGGTCAAGTGCTGCGTCTGAACATCGAAGAAGCGAGTACGTGGCATGGAATCCTCTTTACAATGTAGAAAACTGCAGGTTGTTGAACTCCTAACGTTGTCTATTTATTTGCTTGACTGCTACTTGCAGAGAAATTCGACTCGGACAATATCAAACGCCAGCTTAGCGCGAAGAAGCTGTCGCTCGTGCTGGATCTGGACCACACGCTACTGCACGCAGTGCGCGTCACTGACGTCGTCGGCGAGATCCCGAAAACAGGTACAGCATGGCAAACGACTTGCAGTATAGCGTGTCTCTCTCGTGTCAGCATGGTGGTCAGCACTTAACGCAGTGTCTGTCACTCTATGTCTATGTTCAGACGACACATTCTTCTTCTACATCCCTGGAATGAATGGGCAGCAGCACGTTGTGAAGCTCCGCCCTGGCTTGGACGCTTTCCTGCGCGAGCTCTCCGCACTCTACGATCTGTTTATCTACACGCACGGCACACGGCTGTACGCAGAGCAGATCGCGAGCATCATTGATCCGAAAGGCACGTTCTTCCAGCACCGCATCGTGGCGCGAACGGATACTCCGGATATGGTGCACAAGTCGCTCAAGCTGCTGTTCCCGTCCAGTGACGACTCGATGATTTTGGTGCTAGACGATCGCATTGATGTCTGGAAGGTATGCAAGCAAGGCCACAGATTGGACCCACAGCCATGGATATCTGATGTCCGAGGTCTGGGTTCTCAAATTTTGTTGTTGTTGTTGTTGATGATGATGATTGTTGCTTCATTCAGGAAAATGAAGGAAACGTGTTCCTGATCGAGCCATACCACTATTTCAAGTGCACGGCGGAAATCAACAACGCTGCGGGTAAAGGAGTCGGTGGGGGCGACGATCAAGGAGCTAGTATAGACGACGACAACCATCTTAACCACGCGCGCAATGTGCTCAAGGTGAGTAAAATTCACCCCGCCCATGTCCATATCAGTTCAGCATATCGATATATGACTGTGCAGCTGCTCTAAGCTTTTATGGATGTGTGTTGTTCTTGCATGCGTGCAGCAAGTCCACTTGGCGTTCTACGATGACCACCAAGGAGTTACGGTCGAAGAGCAAATGTCGGGGAACGGGCGTGATGTGAAAGAGATTTTGGGAAAGGTACGTTTGTGGGTTCGATTTATGACCACGCATATTGGTGATGCTGTTATTCTGACCTGAATAGTTTATTTTCTCTATGTGTGCTGTAGCAAAAACGCTCGGTGCTGACGGGCTGCAACATCGTGTTTAGTGGCGTATTCCCGATCAGTGGTCATCGTGGACCTGAGTCGCACTACCTGTGGAGACTAGCGGTGGATCTTGGCGCGCGCCCCAGCATGGCGATGAACGATTTCCCGATCACTCACTTGGTGATCCATCCTGGACGCCTCGGGACCCAGAAGCACGTGCAGGCGAAGGCGACACCAAACGTGTTTGTTGTCACTCCCGAGTGGATATTCAAGTGTGCTCGAACCTGGGCGCGTGCTCCCGAGAAGGACTTTTTAGCAGACGAGTGGAAGGCGAAGCAGGAAAAGCTTGCTCGAGAGACTGAGAAGGCTGACATCGTACCTGAGGTACCGGCGGCCACAGTGGTTCCAGTGATTTCGGTGGTTCCGATTCCTACTCCAGAAACTGTGCTTGCCAAGTCGCTAGTTCCAGATCAAGCTGGTCAACCTGTCGAAAACGCAGACCAGGCTGCTATCGCGTCGAAGACAGCTAACCCTGGCGAGATTCCTGGTGAGGGCGCAATTCCACCATCTGCTACGAAAAAGAAGAAGAATGTCAGTTTTGCAGCGACCGTGTCTGGTGGAGAAGAGGAAGAAACAAAAGAGGGAGACAAGACAACGACTCTCCCGAAGTCTTCTTCTAGCTTGCGACAACGAAGAGTGCCGGTGCGACGCGTCATTGGCGGAGCGAGAGTCGGAGGAGTTCGCATCCCGGAGAACAAAGGCGTCGTTGCGAGCGGCGGCACTTTTGATTTCCTGTCCAAAATCACGCAGATTGGTGCAGCGAAGCGAGAACAGAAGCCTGTGGAACCGTCCAAGCTGGTTGTTGATAGCAAACCAGCTGCCCCGCAACCTGCCCTCGTCAAGGTAAGAGCCTAGCCATCCATGCTGCTTGATGTTAAATGTAAATCTGGCATGTTGTATAATTATTTGTTGTGTGATGTGAACAAATGCAGGATGTCGACGACGCTTTCCTCCGACTGATAGAAGCAGAAGAGCGAGAGAATGCGGTCGAGTCGAAGCGCAAACTGGAGTCGGACAACGTGAAAGACATGCTTTCTGCCCGGCGTCTGAAGAAAGCCAAGGCTTCGGCTGCTGCTTCAGCTTCGTCTGGAGCTCACTCACCAAGTGAAGATGACGGTGATGGAGACGACGATGTAGGTGCCAGTCGTCAGAGTGGCTATGTTCTTGTGGTCTTTGTGACTTATTTTGATTTTCGTGGCTTGTAGATGCTCGATGATTTGGAAGCAGACATCTTGGGCGAATTCTAAGGAGGATGAGAGAGTTAGCGGGTGCGAGCTACCTCGACACAATCACCAGTACAAGTTTCGCAGGTATGTTCGCTCTGCACAATGTTTGACTGCCACCACGTGCACTCGTTGTTGACTCTTCATTTGTATGCAGTGTAGGCAACTCGATCGGCGAGGTGGGTCGCTTTGTGAGCTCACTAAAGGAAAATGTGTCGATAGCCTGCCATGATTGTTTTAAAAGCCGCAATAGAAACAAAGAAAGAACAAGCTCAATGCCCAGAAGCAGTTTTTCCGGACTCGACTACCACGGTCCAAGCAGATATGCTGACATCACCGAGTGCCCAAATCGGTATGAGCTACTAATATCGCGCGAAGCCTGCAACCTTGACCCGTTTTATGGACTGTGCTTGAGCAGGTTATCCTCGCGTCACAGGAACCTGGTGGACGGCTTCGCGATGAACAGCAAAAAGAGCTACGCTGAGAGTCAACTTTGGTCGAGGGTGATTATACATCGACACGACGGAAACAGGTTCGCCCAGATATGTCGTGGTATTGATCTGAGTGCAATTATGTATGGAGTACATCGCCTAACATGACGTGTTTAGAATAGTATTATCATATAGCTGATACAGCTATGCCAGACTGATCGATGTGGCGTTGGATGCTCAAGGCTGGTTGGAGAGATGGAAACCGTAGAGACAGAAATGATCAAAATGGACCCGAACACCGCTCGAGACTGGAGATTCAGATCCAGATTAGGCGCGGCTTGGCGCTGGACGGAAGCCTTCGTACGCGTTGAGCACGTTCAAGCGACCGTGGCCGAACTGGTTATTTGGCCACACCTTGTCCGAGGTGCCACCACACGTGTAGTTGGACGCAGGCAGACCCACCTGGTCGGTCGTGGTGTACAACGCGATCTTCACCTCATCCATCGCAAGATCAGGCTGCGCACTCAGCAAGAGTGCAACCGCGCCGGTGACGTGAGGAGCCGCCATCGAGGTACCCGAGTACACATCGTAGTCCGTATCACTGGTAGGGACCGAGGAGCGGACGAAGTCGCCTGGGGCCGAGATGTCAGGCTTGCGGCGACCAGCGACGGTTGGACCCTTGCTGCTGAACCAAGCCAACGCATCGTCAATATCCGTGGCACCGACGCCGATGACGTTTGGGTAGTCACCTGGTGAACCGGCAGTGGCGCAACCTTCGTCACCGCTGTTACCAGCCGAGAACACTGGGATGATACCCGCCTTCACCCATGCGTCGACCGCAGACTTGAACCAGTTGTCGCCGCCAGGGCCACCCCAGCTGTTGTTCACGACGTGCGGCGCCTTGGTGCAGTCTGGGTTGTTGCCCTGGGTGTCTGTCGGGCAAATGAGCCACTGCGCGCAGTCGACGATGTTCGATTCGAAGATGTAACCATCGGCGTCAAGCGACATCTTGCAGGACATCCAGGTGGCACCTGGAGCGACACCAACACCCTTGGCGCCAGCGATGGTGCCCATGGTGTGGGTACCGTGACCCGCTGGGTCGTTTGGTTCGGTCGACTTTTCTTGAGGGTCGTACCAGCCGTAGGCGCCACGGAAGTTGCGCTTGAGCGCTTCGTGGGTGCCGCGCACACCTGTGTCAAGGCTCGAGACGATCACGCCCTGTCCGATGTTGCCATCCGCCCAGACCTTTGGCGCGCTGATCTTCTTGACGCCCCACTCCTGGCCGACGAGCTCCTTGACACTCTTTGGCTGGTCGATTTTGATCGTTTTCTGCTCACGGATGCTGCCGACCGAAGCGAGACCCGAAAGCTTCTCGACCATCTCGAAGGTCGCGCCCGACACGAACACCACGTTCGAGATCCAGAAGTTCTTGAAGCCTTCGTGGAGACCTCCGGCCTCCTGGCCCAAGAGCTTCGTCACTTCGGCAGAGGCGACCTTGTTCTGCGCCTGGAGCTTGTCAGTAACGGCGAGCAGCTTAGCCTCGCGGGAGGAAAAGGCGCTCTCCTTGATGTTCTCGAGCGTGGACTCGGTGGTCTGCGCGAGTTCGACGATCAAGTCGACCTTGCCGTCGGTGCGGAGCGCGCGGTGCACGCCTGGGTGGATGGTCGGGAGCTTGTCCGGGAGCGGCAGTGGGTTCGAGTTCGGCGAGGAGAGCGCGTCGGCGGAGCTGGCGGCAACGGCGACCGCGGCGAGGAAAGCAGCGAAGCGGACGTTCATCTTGGACTGTTGCTGATAGAAGCGGCTTGAGGGGCTTGGAGGCAAAACGAATTGTGAGCAGGCAGTGAGTATTTCAAGCGGAATCACTGGGAATTCTCTCGTTGATGAAAAAAGAGCGGCTGGCAAGCACCCATAAAGTCACGCAAACCCAGAACAGTACAGCACTCACCCAGCACGGGAGGGAGGCCACGACGTCTACACGCGTGCGTAGACAGGCAACACACTCATCTCAAACTCAAGCACGATGCAACAGAGAACGCTGGAGATGGAACTTCAAAAAATGTCTTGAAGTCGGGCGGATCAGATTGGAGTGACCGCTTTCGCAGGAAGCAAGAGCAGATCATGCAAGATAGAGAGGGACGGCGGCATCACAATAATCACACAGATATACCCGAACCTTCCTGAACGTCACTTCAAGAAGGTTCTGTATTGCATCATAGGGTCAGTGAGCAGTGAGAAAGGAGTCGCGCTCGAGCGTGGGACTCGCCTAGCTCAGTGGCTGTGCCAAGGTACTGCAACAGACAGGCGTCTGTTAGAGAGTTCTAAACACACCGTGACGATTGAGCTACTTTACGACGAGATACCCGACACCTCTTACAATATGTACTCGCTCCCATTCACCAGCATTGCTGTGAGCGCAAATGTCTGTATGACCGATGGAACAGCTGGTGTCAAATGATGGACCGCATCACGCGGGCTTCAAGTTCCGAGTCCAATCGCAATGAGAGAATTGCAAAGCAAAGCAAGCGAAGCGAAGCGTTTGTAGCATACCACAGTTCTTAAGTACAGTCCAATGGAGGCAGCAACCAAATTTCGAATGCTGTTGGACGCCACAAAGCGACTGACTCGCTCAGATCAGAGAGGAGATCCATTTGGATCACCTGATCCCATGCTCAAGGACACCAAGAGTGGGACGCCGAGAAGCTGTCAGTCAGTGGGCTCGTGCAGAGCACGGACGCACAAGTCTCATCTTTGTTTGGGTGCTGCCCCCGAAAGCATTTAAGCGAAAACATTCGAGAGAGGATCTTTATGTTGCGTGCATCCTGTGGGGATATTTTGGGCGTCTTGTGTATCACGGCATTCGCGGAGATGGTATCAAATATTTGTTGAGTATGTGGTTCGTACTTCCATGCTGCTGCGCTCACCTCGAGAGACTTTGAGTGCCCAGAGTTCCTCTAGCAAGAACAAACCAATATCAAACCGAACTCGGATACATTCGGCAGATTGTCAACACTACTTGCCCAGTGAGCTTTTATGCGCGTAAGTAAACGAAGGAGCTGCTGTGTGTGGTCTCCGAATTCGTCCTTTTCATCAGCGAATTGTAGAAAGATGTGGACCCATTATATTTATGCAATTTCTTAGGTGAAGAAGTACATTAGGAACCAGAACATATACACCAACCGCATGCAAAGCACACCTTTCGATTGATTACACCGCAGATCCCGCAATACATACATTATTTTGCTCACAAGCAAAGCAAAAACATTTGACACCACTGAGTTTGGACGGATGGCATCGTGCTTGCTTACGAGGTCCCTGACACCCCACACCGTTCACACATCTTGCCTGGTGGTCCAGAAGATAGTACAGTAACGTCCAAAGTGTGTGTACCTGCTAGACATCCAAGGTGTTGGCTGCTATGATACACGACGGCGCAGAAATGCTAATGACGCATGAACATGAAATGAAATAATCAAGCGTAGGCAAGCGAGTACCGGCAACAACAAGAGCGATAGATCTGATATTTACTATTGATGGTAGTGCTGTGAGGGACATGGCTACAATGTTAGACTAACTCAAGTGGGTGTGATACCATAATAACACAACGCACGAAGGTTACTAAACTTTGGTACAAAACTGTGGTACAAAACTGTGGACCTCGAGGGTAGAGTAGGCTGGCTGGTTACTTCCTAGTCCAGCTTATGGCGCTGGGCGGAAGCCCTCGTAGGCGTTGAGCACATTCAGGCGGCCGTGGCCGTACTGGTTGTTCGGCCACGCCTTGTCCGAGGTGGCGCCGCACGTGTAGTTGCTGTACGGCAGGCCCGTCTGGTCTGTGGTGGTGTACAAAGCGACCTTGACTTCGTCGATCGCCAGGTCCGGCTGCGCGCTCAGGATCAGCGCGATCGCGCCGGTGACGTGAGGAGCCGCCATCGAGGTACCCGACTTGAGGCCGTAATCCGAATCGCCGGTGCGAAGCGAGGAGCGGATCAGCGAGCCAGGAGCCGAAATATCCGGCTTACGGCGACCGCCGAGGATGGTTGGACCCTTGCCACTGAACGGCGAGAGCAAGTCTGTGCTGGTGGTGGAACCCACGCCAATGACGCTCGGGTAGTCGCCCGGCGAGCCGGCAGTGGAGCAGCCGTCACGACCGCTGTTACCAGCCGAGAACACTGGGATGATACCCGCCTTCACCCATGCGTCGACCGCAGACTTGAACCAGTTGTCGCCGCCAGGGCCACCCCAGCTGTTGTTCACGACGTGCGGCGCCTTGGTGCAGTCTGGGTTGTTGCCCTGGGTGTCTGTCGGGCAAATGAGCCACTGCGCGCAGTCAACAATGGTTGACTCAACGATGTAGCCATCCGAGTCGAGCGCCATCAGGCAGGACATCCAGGTGGCACCTGGAGCGACACCGATACCGTGGGAGCCAGCGATGGTGCCCATGGTGTGGGTACCGTGGCCGGACGGGTCGTTTGGTTCGGTCGACTTGTTCTGAGGGTCGTACCAGCCGTAGGCGCCACGGAAGTTGCGCTTGATGGCCTCGTGGG
>JALBYZ010000065.1:0-69709 GCA_038050575.1 Globisporangium mamillatum
TTTTTTCTTTTGAGCTCCATTAATCGCCAGCCAAAATGCCCGCCAAATTATGAACAGTGTTAGTAGCGAGGAAGCAATCTGCTTTGAGGGGGTATTGATTTTCGACAGTGTTTCAATTTGGGAGTTTTGTCTGTAGTACAAATCGAGAACCTGTGCGAGCAAATAATATGTTCACGCCATATATTACAGATATATAGTCTTCATGATTTGTCTGATTGTTCCCCCATGAGTTGCAAGCTGCAGGTCGGAGTAAGCTCGCTTTGCCACAAATCTCCTCGTGAGCAAAGTTTGACTTATTTACGTGGGTATTGACAAAGGCTGTATTATGTTCGACAACACACCCAATTTAACTTATTTATACATGTGTTGACTAAGGCTAGATTATGTTTGGCAGCAGGTGACGAATCAATAGGTTCCCCACTTGGAACTCAGTTCGATCCATTTTGAGTTGGACATAATGGGCGTGTTTTGCCGTACTGCGCCAACTTTGGGGTCACAAACCTATTCCTATGCGTTTGAATGAGAAATTTGTGGGTGAGTGCGGATGGGCCGGGCAGTCATTATTGAATGCATATCGCATCAGTATTGAGTTGTTTTGCCAGCGTCGAAATCAGTTCAATTTACCGATGGGTGGTTATGGGTGGGTATACTATGGACATTGTCTGGTGGACTCAGATGGGTATTTTCCGAAAGTTGGAGACCCATGGGCTAAAGACCTTATTGGCCATTGCTTATTTACAGTTAGTGTAGATTACCCTAATTTTTGCAGTAAAATTCTAGTTAGGATTTTTAAAATTAGGAGAATAACCTAATTTTGTTTACACTAGGATATATTTCTGATTCTGCCTAGTAGAAGGTGACGCGAAGGTAGCAGCAATTCGTCAGGTCGGCGCACCTCTGGTGACGAAATCAAATGAAATGAAATTCCTTGGTGTCAAATCAAAGCAAACAACTAAAACAAGCAAAGTTCGTTATGTGTGAGGAAATGGGTATCCATACAGTTGTTTGCTGTTCATTGATGGTGATATAAATAAGAGTCTAGAGAGTGAACACGATCGCTCATGGCAGGTTGTGGATGAAGAAGTCGAGGCACTCGTCCAGCCACGGCAGGTCGGCGTCCGCGTGGTGCGTGGGGCTGCACGCCTCGCTCGAGAGTTTGTTGGTCGTGGTCGTGGGCAGCAGCTCCGGCGCGTAGCTCTCCAACGAGTCGGCGGCGTCCATGCAGATCGTGTTGTCCAGGAGCAGCTGCTCAAAGCTGCCAAATTTGTCAGCTCCAGTTGATGATGATGCTGTAGCTGGCGGGAGGTCTTCATAGTCCGTGACTTGCGGCGCGACCGCAGAGACGTCCATGATCTCGATCTTCGCCATGTCAACGCCCTTAGGGGACGCAGCAGCAGCAGATGGCGAGGATCGCCCTGCGCGGGGCGAGCTCGTGTAGTACAGCTCCGGCGTCAGCATCTGCTCGTCCTCACTGATCTTGCGCGTCGTGCGCAACCCGCGCTGGCGGCGCTCGAGCTTCTGGCGGTACTTCTGCGCGTGCGTCATGGTCTGGCGCGTGTTGCGCGTGCCCACGTACTCGGCCACGAGCTTCCAGGGGCCGTTCGGGTACAGGCGCTTGCCCTCGAGGAAGCGATCGTGCTCCAGTTTGGTCCAGACCCCGAGCCCTTCCTCGCTGATGCGGCGCTTCTCGCTGCGACGCGCGGCTTTCTTGCGGCGGTACAGCACGTTGCTGCTGGTGGTGGCGGATGCGGTGTGGTTGGTGGCAAGAGTCGCTGGCGGAGGGGTGGCGCTAGTCGACATGCTTTGTCTGTGTGCTGCTTGTGTGTGTGCTTGCTTGCTTGTGTGCTCAACGCTGCAAATCCGGAAATGCGCATTGACTCACTCGAGCTGCGCGGATCAGCAGCAGCAACAACATCGAGCAAGCAAGGCGCGCCTGCTTAGCTCAACATTGTTGGTGGATTTGCGTCGCGCGCAGCCCATCTCCGCTTGTTGCTGCTGTTGTTCTCCTGCTCAATCTGAAACTTGCGTGTGCACTTCAACATTTTGCCGCACAAGGACAACCCTTCCCGCGCTCGGCACAAGCGGGCAGCTCGCAGTCCACAAATTTTTCCTCCGACAGTGGGACGCGATGACAAGCCGCATCAAACAAACCAATCGAGTCGCGTTCTGCGAGAGCAGCGCACACATCCGAGCGATTCGAAGGAACTCATCTGTGTGCGTCTGTGTATGAATTCTTCTTCGCGTATTTTCAACCCATCGGAGGACGAGCCAACCGACTCCAACATGCGCTTTCGCGCACACGCGCTCGCCCGGCTCGAACACAGCACACAATCTTGAGCAACAACAGTAAGATCGCGCCTTGCTCATCGATATCTACGTCAATAATAACAGAAGTTGCCTAGCCCCGCATCCAACAACCAACTCCAAACAACTTGACCAGATGCTGAAGCAAGTTGCGATTGCTTGCTTGCTTGTGCGCATGTGTGTGCGTCTGTCTCCGTTGTCTCTTGTGTGTGCACATGCACGCGTGTGTCTATTCCTGGTCCTGTGAGTCAGAAGGCAACGCTTCTCGCTTCTCGCTTCTCGTCGCCGCGTGTTGGATCTCTACGCAGGTCGAAAAATTGGTGCAAGGCTACTTTGTGTCCCAGCCACAGACAAACTGGCGCGCGTCCCACTCTCTCCAGAAACAGTGCACGAGAAAGGGCGGTGCGAGCGCGCAAGTGCTGAGTTTTTGCTCAGCTTGTGCTTGCAGAGATTGATTGTGTTTTCTCCGACCGGCCGACCGAGCAAACGCCAGCAATGCATGCAGCACAACACAATCGCGCAACTCATGTTCATGTTGCGCGGCTTGCTTGTTTTCTGCGCACAACAACAACACAAGCAAAAGGGAGAAGAGACATCCGGAGAGCGAAATGGCTTCGTTTCCCTCTCGTGTCGCCCTGTCACACTTGCACACATGGTTCCTTGTGTGCAAGTTGCGCTGCTCTTGGTGCTGGTTGCTTGCTTGCTCCAACATGCCTTCACGCATGCACCGTGCAAATGCAAAACAGCTCCTCGTATTGGATGACGCGCCTCGTTTTCCTTCCATTTCCGCAAAGAACAAGCGATTAACAAAGCGCGTGCATGTTGGACAAGCGCCGCATCCATATCAGCTTTACAGTCCTGCTCACTGGTTGTGCCATCAGTTGATGCAGCTTCAGAGTGATAGTTTTTATCTCCAGCGAATATATGAAGTTCAGTATGGGTCGTAAAACTACCGTCATTCTGTAAACCAGTAGGTTGCGGCAGCTTGGAAAACATAAAGTTACGGTATGTAAGCAGAATCAGAATCAGTCTTTGGAGTGACGATGGCCAGGTTTCAACAGAAAAAATATTGGCAGGTCGTCGGCAGGTCATACTGAAAGCAAGATTAAAACAGTTCGATGAGAGAGAAACAATTAGCACGCATTGCTCGTTCGCACTCGTACTGCGATGTTCACACTCAATTGAGCCAAACTTTCCGAGCGCAAAACAAAGACAACAGTTGGGCGAAATAGCAAACTACTATAAACTACTATAAGGAGAGGCGCGCTGTTGAAGTCTGAGCCAAGTGAAGGTCAAGGTTTGCGCCGCCGTTCAGTTCTATTCGGCACTTGTGCCTCAGCCTCCGTCTTTACATGTTTTGTCTTTCGCCGAATGTTTTCTTACTTGCAACTGAAACCGACAACCGCTTCTTGCAATCAAAGTCAGTGAAATGTACACCAGCTCCCAAAAGAATTGGTCCAGTCGAAATCCGAGGAGCTCTGGACAAAGCGTGCAGGTCGAGATTGAAAGAGCTCATGATGGAGATGCTCTCTTGAGAATGTATTCGCTGTACAGCACTCGAGTTATTTACATCGTTGCTGCTGTAAACGCAGAGGGACTGCTCGTGCAATGCTCGCTTCACCACTGATGACTCGATACTAGAGCTGGGCACTAAGAGACGACAAGCCGTGCAGCGACCGGTTTCGCAACCTCAGATAGCCACAGCAGCGAACGTTGGCTCTACGAACGAAATCAAATCCATCTGCCTCTGGCAAAAATACCCGCAATTCCGGCCCCTTGCAAAAGATCCTCATATAGGTAGCAGCACGAACGGTACAAACGCAGTTCTGCCAATCGTGGCATCTTCGCTATGCCTATACACAACATAGTACTCACTCATACCCGACGCTCCCATCGAATGCATCGTGCGCTGTCTGTTTGTTGTCTGTCGCTACTGCAAAGGAAGAAGATCTCGATCGATCGTCAATCCCATCCATTGACACAGACTTCCGTAAAGCAAAGTAGAGAAGCAACTATAATCAGTCGACCCATTTCCATTACAGTCACAATGCCTGAGTCATGCGCGCATATCCTTGAGGCAAGCGAGCAGAGGCTCGCATGAGAGAGTGAGGTCAGGCTGAAGCTCTTGTTGTTTGAGTTCTCTCAATCAAGCCCGAGACTCGCCTTTGCATTATTGCTGAGATCAGCGTGCATGTGACGTACCAAAAGTGATCAAATGTGATGCTGCATGCTGCCTCGTGACATCCAATCTCGTGATGATGGCTTTGCGTGGAATGACTAGTCACGAGCTGCCGTCTTCTTCGGTCCAGTTGAAGCCATTCTGGTCAGTGGGACACGTCCATAGAAAGACCGAAATAACAGATCGGCGCTGAACCGAAGGACCCCGTCGCTTCGAGAAACGCAATATTGAAGGAAAGAACCAGCATTCCTTTGTACTTTGGATATACCCTTGTATACTGTGTATTCGTAATGACTTGAATAGACAATGTAGGCCCACATTTCCTCTTTAAAGCTGGTGATTGTAGTTTCTATGGACGACATCAAAGGCGCCGCTTCGGTTCAGCAAAAGTACTACTGTGTACCGCTTTTGTGTCGTTTCGTGCTCTTACAATCTTTAATAAAGACCCGTGTTCGCAAACATTAACCATTATAGGATCCGACTCGCTCAGTGACTATAAAACTAACAATTAAGATAAAATACTTCTTCAAGCCATTTTTGTTAGACATTTAGGTTCTCCATGCGTGCATATCTCAAAAGCTGTACACCGTTGTCAACAGCGCGTTGCTTGTCAGAGAGTGAGCCTGCCTGATTTGAGCTGATAATGGCGCCTTCTGAACCGATTCGAGTGGTGGCTTTCGCAGCCTTCTCTGCCGAGTATGTGCAATCCTCACTTGCTTGGAACAGCCACGCTCACAGTTAATGGATGGGTTGACCAATGCCCATTGGCCACTCTGTCTCGATCGATCAATCGCTGCAACCAACCAACCAACCAACCAACTGTGGCGGTAACAAACGAACAAGCAACGGATGACCGGCATGCTGAGGAACTCGTTCTCATTCAGTCCCAATCGAATATTCACCATGCATTTTCGCACATTATCATGCATTTTTGTTCATTCATCACCTTCTTCATCTCATTGCACGCTGCACATGAGAGAGAGAGAGAATAGTGAGAGGCTTGCTTGCTATGGGTGGGCTGACGCAATAAAACTATACTTACAGGGAGCGCGCATGCTGGATGGCGGCTTAACTAACACTATTTTCAAACGCTTGCATCTCTGTCGCTTCCTTCGTCTTGTCCTTCTTCGTCTTCATCTCGCGCACTGCCGGACGGGGCTCGGCTCTCACAACTGCGCGGGGAGCTACAGGGCTATGTGCAGCTCCATGAGTCCATCGCTCATTAAAATAAATACGCGCACTTGCTCGCGTTGCTTTCTCTGCTGCATTCGTCTTGATCTTGACCTGTTGCTGTCTGCTGGACGCTGCGACGCTGACTGGGTCTAAGACTCGCGGTGGAACGTGGCGATCAAAAAGTCCATGCACTTTTCGAACTCAAGGTCGTCCGTGTCCATGGACGCGTTCTCGCTCTCGAGGAAGTACGCGGTATTCTCGCCATTGGCATAGTCAAGCGCGCCGGGCAGGCTCTGGTACGACTCAGGTGGGACGTCGCCCACGGGCGAGTTGTTGCCGTCCAGGTCACCGAGCATGTCGAGCTCCTTCTCGGCGGCGATCGCGAGCGCCGTGGCGAGGATCGAGTCGTTGAACTGCTCGTCGTTCGAGAGCAGCGCGTTGAAGCGCGAGGACCGGTCGAGGCTGTGCGGCAGGTTGTACTTGCCACTCATGCGCACGTTGCGCAGCCGCCGCGCGATCTTCTGACGGTACTTCTGCGCGTGGGTCATGGTCTGGCGCGCCGTGCGCGAGCCCACGTGGGTCGCGATGTCCTTCCATGGCCCGGATGGGAAGAGCTTGATGCCATCGATGAAGAGGTCGTGCTCTTCAGGAGTCCAGAGCCCACGGCCCTCGCTGATGCCGCTGCCGCCGGCCTTGCCGAACTCCTGCGGCGACCACGAGCCGCCGTCCTGGGGCGAGCGCTGGCCGAGATCAAACGACATGATGGTAGAGGTAGAGTAGTAGGTTGAGTGGCTGGCTGGTGTGGCTATGAGCGATAAGCGCGCAGAGTGAGAAGACACGTTTTGGGCGGAGGACGCAAATCTTCAACTGACGCCGGCCGCCACTCACGACGCAAGCGAGAAAGAAGAAAAGATCGAGACGACGCTCTCTCTATACACCTGTGCGGGAGGCAAACAACACAAGCACAAGGGCACCGGCCATTGTGTACCGACCAGGCCTCACACGGACACTCGACGGACCGACCCGACCCATCCATCTGGCCATCCATCACTCAGGCAGCAGAGAGTGGCCGGATGACGCGGTGGCTCGTTTCTTCCGCTTCTTCTCTCTTGGCGCGCTCTCTTGAAAATTCCCCACACATGGCTTGTGTACCGTACTCGACTGTACAATATGGAGGATATAACACGGCGCGAAACCAAACTGGCACGGAAGACGAGCCAACTTGCTTTTCTTTCGGAAATTCGAAAGAAAACAAGACAGCACGCTTTTTGGTGCTGAAACGATGGATTTGTCAATTGGAAGCGCGACCATACAAACTTCAGGCTACTTGTAAATTATATAGGGCAGCAGATTAAATTTCTTACCAAAGTATAGAAAGCCCCAGGCTATATGCTTTTAAGATATTTCCGCATGCTATAAAATGAATGTGGGAAATATGTAAAGAGCGCGGATTGTGTTTTGAGATCGCAGCTCGTGGCTGAATGTCTGTCTGCCGATTTGTAGTTCCTGTTGCCGCATGTATTCGTCAGGCTTTCTCTTCCATGCGCTCGATCGTTCGCTTGCTGGCTCGCACTGGCCCTACTCGACAACCAAGAAACGCTTTTAGTCTGAATGTCCATCGTTTCCTATCGCTCCTTGTTGTATTTATAGAAAGAAACTTGAAAAAATGTTCTTGACTTTTCAGCCTGTCACTATCGTTACCACGCCGCGTGTTAGTGTCTCGGCGTGTTGGAGAGTTCATCGAAAATGTCACCAAGGCCGCCCCGCACTGCATTGCACACGCTCACTCCCGAGGAGGTTCAAGGCACACACAAGTGTACGAGCGAGCGGGCTACAGCGAGTTGTATGCGTTTGCTAATACGAACTTAAAAATGCAGCCATCTCTCTTCGTACACATACTTTCTCCACCTACAAAACTCCTCCTGGCTGATAAACTATGAACGAGCGGATCTTTACCTTGAACTCCAGCATCGATTTTCACCCTTATCCCGGTGACTTTCGATCACTTTGCTGGTTTGTGTTGTTGGTCTGGACCCCAAACTTTGGGGATGCGCTTGATGCGGGTGCCATTGTGATGCGGACACTATTTACTGGAGGAGGGACCACGCGCAACAAGGGGCTTTTGCTTGGCGTTTAGCGTGTGCCAGCATCCTCGGTTAGGACCTCACCGAGGATCGTTTGATTTGCAAACATCCCTCCATCTTGCTTCAGCCTGTTTAATAATAACGCAGGCTAAGGTCTGCAAAACACTGCAGCACTTGCTACACGCGATCGATGTTTATGGAACCAGTTGACAGACACAGCGAGCGAGCAAGCGCCACCTTCCGCAACTAGCGGCAAGCGCCGCGCGCGGCTGTCACACGTCCCAAGTGACCAATCTGTCAAGATCAAGCAGGCAGATGGCGCTGCCGTGCCTGACTTGAGCCAGCTGAGAGGCAGAGCCGATCCATAGAAAACCACACGCGCCTGCTTCTTGTGATGATCGTCGACGCGGAACGCAGCAGCGCTGCATTTATTTATTTTTTTTGGGGGGGGAGGGGCTTGCAGGTGAAAATAGACTTGCTGCACTTGCACTCAAAGATGCCATTGACAAACGAGGGTTTGCGCACCACACGCAAGTACAAAATCTTGACGAGTACAGTAGACTCCTTGCTGCTGGTCACGCTTGATAAGCAAGCAAATCATCAGTGCGTAGAGCCCGAGCTTTCTGCCCGCATGAAGTTGGAATGAGTGCCACCATTGCCGTCGCTCGACGGCATTCCACATTCCGTGCCATCACCAGCGCAAATGTCATTTGAGGCCAGAGTTGTTCATCATGTCTCTGACCACTCAACCACCAAGGTGTTAGGATGCCACTGTCCCGAATCAACAAGAAGGGTCTAAGAAAATCCGGCTAAAAATTGCGTCTGAATGCAGACAAGCTATAATTTGTTGAAAAAAGTTTTAAGGATTCGTCACAGTTCTCCAGCAAGCTTCGCAAAAGGGTACAAAGCAGGATCTAAAAATAAAAACACAGCCGCACGAGAGAGAGAACACGAACATCGCTCCCAATAGGAGCGACGTATTGGAGAGAACAACTCAGCAACGCATGGCATGAAGAAGTGGAGGATGCGATAACTTTTAAAGCAAAATTGCAAAATCTTTAGCCTTGTTTGCAGCTTCAAGGTGACGACGCGCTTTTCATTCTCTCATATTTGAAAAAATCTTTTTGCGCAAAATACAGAGTTTTGCGGATGCAGCTCTTGATAAAAATACACAAAATTGCACAAAAAATAAGTTCAGAATCGATTCAGTGAGCCTGTACTTAGTGCGGTGCAGAGACGGGGCGCGCGGGCAAAATGGGGCAAGTGAGCTGCTGGCGCGAAACGGCAAGAAACAGTCACTCCGATGACCATCACTGGTAGAACTGCAACATCAATTGTTCTGCAAAGCTGGAGTTGACAAACGGAGAGCTCTTGGACAACCCAAAAGTGCATTTTTGAACTTGCCCTGCATGGAAGCCATGGAAAGACTCGCAGCTTCGGTGCTGCAAGGCTGTCGGTGAGGTAAGCAGGCTGGTTTGATACGAGCAGTGGGCACGATGCAGCCTGCGCCTTCGCAGTGGGTCGTCTTGATACAAGGATTCAATGTCGGCAGTAAATTTGTTGCCCACCAGATGAAGAAAGGAGGGCATTCTGTTGCAGCAGGCCTCGCGATGGTGGTCCCACTTGTGGCTTGTACTGTACTCCGAAAGTGGCACATGCTTGACTCTCGCTGGTATACATACATATGTTCATGGCACGAATTTCGGGAACTGCTCAATTTGTGATAGGCAAAGAGGTCGTCCCTGAGAAGGCAGAAATTTGTGCTCGCATTCGGTACAACGTTCTTCGTTTGTCGGCCTGCCGAAGGTACAAAGCCAAGCGGACAAGTCGTCCGGCATAGAAATGAAGCTGAGCTCCTGACCGAACCTGACACATCAAGCGGGAGGAGGAGGAGATCTGGTCTGGGGCCAGCGCAGCCATGCCACTCTCGGATAGCTGGACGTCGAGACACAATACAATGCGGACACAATCTATCGATGGCTGCCAGTTGGCCTACACACACAGGAGAAACCCTCGTTTCGTGACCCAGCCGACCTGAACGTCGGTGATGTGTGAGCGATCGATATGAAGCGCGTTTGATGGCGTGAATGACCACCAAAGCGGACACATCGCTTGACCACATCGCTTGGTTCCTCACACCGAAGGAAGCACGGCCATCGATCCACGCTATGCGTTATGTTCGCTGGCTGTTGGATCTCAGCGCATACGAAACGATGATTCTAGAGTGATTGGGGAGAAACCTGCAAGTGCAATACAAAAGGGAAATGATATCCCCACCCAAACATTCCCTCTCAGCCCTACACAGAGAGATGGCGCTGTATGTAATAGTGTGCGTGTGTGCCAATGGCTCCCAATACAATGGCTCCCAGTTGGAAGCAGATACAACAATGGGAGATCGATCGAATGGCTCGACAGCTCCATTCTCACAATCAATCCAGTGTTGTCTGTGTTGTGTGATGTGGCGCACATCACCCTCCAACCAGAACTGAGTTTCAGCCTGTGAAAACTGATTTGCTCGACCCCACCAAGCTCGAAACTGATTTTCAGCCTCTGACATTTTTTATCAGCTTCAAAAGCTTGAAAACTCAGTCTCCAACTGACTTTTGCGGCAAATGGTTGGCTCAGGAACTCGAGTTTGTGACACTGGAGATTACTTTCATCTACTTCATGAGCTCGCGCTATATACGTTGAGACCCCAAACCAGTTGAGAGCGCACTGAATGCCAGTTCCTAAGTATATATGTGCGCGTTTATTGCAGCTGCTGCTGCGTTCAAGCCTCGGGAACCTCTCCTATTCCGACTTTCCGACGCTGCGTGCGTAGATACTACGCTGCATTTTCGAATTTTCCCACTTGTGTGTGAGTAGCTCACAAGACACAATTGCGCACAAAGTGCCACAGCTCACTTCCATGGCGATCACGAAGCGAGTGCAGACGCAGCTCTCAAACGTGCTCCCCAGCGATTCCCGATCGACACCTCAGCGCAGATCCAACAAGAACCAGCACCAGGCTGAGTTGGTACCAGCAGCTCTTCCACCAACCACAGACAGCGTCACTCCAGCCATATCCAGCAACAACTCTACCACCTTAGCACAAGCACACAACACCGCTCACCAGGTTTGCAATGCCAACTGCAGCAATAAAGGCAAGACGTGGACGTCGGCGGAGCACGAGCGCTTCATTCAAGCACTGCAACTATATCCCGGTGGTCCCTGGAAGGCGATCGCTGCGGTCGTAGGTACCAAAACACCTCGCCAGACCATGACGCACGCGCAAAAGTGCCGACAGAAGCTGGAGCGTCACCAGCGAGGACTCAAAATCCAGACCCGCAGGCTAGTGGAAAGTCGTCAGCAACAGGAGCAGTGGCTGTTCTCAAGTCAAGAGGACGACGAAGAAGTCACTAACAGACTCCAGCCGCTAACAATTCTCCAAGAGCCACTCCGTCGTAACGTCTCAGTAACTGCTGCTCATGAGAATACCCCACCAGTGGATCGCATTCTGGTGGCGCATCCTGCAGCGATTAGCGGGGCTCCACGAGACGATGCTGCTGCGCTGACCCATGCAAGGTCCCACGTAACGTCAATGACGTCAACTAGCGCTGATGACGCGCAGTACCTGACACTCTCGTGGGGTGACGCGCACAGTCGAGCTCAAGTGCACGCATCCCAGCTACAGCAACAACAACAGCAGCAGCAACTGCTCCAGAGCCATGGCAGCATAGAGATGGTCTCGGACTTTGCAGTGCTCGGCGCGTTTGAGAGCACGGACGCGTCCGGCATGATGTGGGGGGAGGGGAGCCACGTGTCGTCCATTGGTCTGCACCTGCCAGTGGCGGTGATGGACGGAGAAGAGCTCTACGTGCTCTCAAATGAGGTGGCGGATACGCTCCCAGGCGGCGGCTTTTCCCAGCAGATGTGGCCAGCCTGAAGAGAATGAGATACAAGTAGCGCAGAGTAATGGGTCATTCGGGGTATATTTATTTCACACACTTGGGCAGTTGCAATTAATTGATTGATTGGAATGAGTGGTGGTGGTGGTTGCTTGTGCGTTCTCTTTCGAATGAAGCGACAGGCTTCCGACGCGTCACTTTTGCCATGCAATGCCAGCACATCAAGTGCTAGTGGTGGTTGAAGAAGCAGCCGATGGCTACACACGCACGCTAAAAAATCCATTCGACCAGAGCAGAACGTTCTGTGTGGTGGTGCCGGTTGGGCTTTGGCTTTTGAGCGCGCGGCTCAGAAGGAGACAGACAGCGCATCCGCAGTCAAACAGGCGAGATCCTCCCTTGTGTTGACTGTGAGGAGGTGCGAACTACAGTACAGTATTTTGGATTGCAGACTGTCACACACGTTGCAGCACCGACATATTCTATTCGACAGTATTTCCTTTCATTCGTTTACTATTAAAGACAAGTCATCTCCCCTCCCAGAAGCTACAAATAGGCTGTTTGATGGCTCGGCCAGCCACTTTGTACCCACTCAGATGATCTTGTCGACTCGTGATTGGCTGAAACCTTCCGCCCAGCTGGACGACCAACACTCACACAGCACAGTCGCCAGGACCTACCCCTGATAAATCGCATGAGAGTGTTGGTAAAGCGCGACCGGAAAGCGTGCGAGCGTACAGGCGTGAAGGAAGCTGCCAAGCTGAAGCCTGCGAGAAAAAGCCGCTGGCTGGCCGCGAGCCTTCGCGTCATTCCCGAATCTCTCGCCTTCCACACAAGCACCTGTCCGCTCTCCTCCTCCTCCTCTTCATTCAGCAGCTCCTCCACCAGCAGCAGCAGCAGCCAGAATGACGATCTCCAAGCGCGTGCAGAAAGAACTCTTCTCGGCAGCCCCCGCCGGTGTGCTGCCACCGCTCGCCGTCGTCGCAGCGCAGGCATCAACCGCCAAGTCCGGCAGCAACAAGCGCAACAGCAACAGCAAGGGGCCGAAGAAGACCAAGTCTGAACGCGCACTCGCCGCTGCGATCGCACAGGAGAACAAGGGCAAGGCGTGGACCGACGAGGAGCACGAGCGCTTCCTCGAAGCGCTCAAGACGTATCCTTCTGGACCGTGGAAGGCGATCGCGGACTTTGTCGGCACAAAGAACTCGCGCCAGACCATGACACACGCACAGAAGTACCGCCAGAAGCACGAGCGACGAGAGCGCGGGCTGCGCAACCGCAGCAAGCAGCGAAAGGCGGCGCGCGCGAAGGTTTCGTCCTCGACCTCGCGCTCCACCGCAAAGACACGGAGCCAGACGTCCGTAAAGCGCGTCAGCATCGAAGACACAGAAGACACAGAAAACGAAGATCTCATGATCCCGTCTACACCGCAGCACAACGTCGCGAGCCCTTCGTCGGACTCCCCGCGCTCGGGTGAAGAGAGCGCCGCCGGCATGGGCGTCACGTTCCTCGAGCCCATGGCGATGGGCTCACTCATGGCGAATAGTGACACGGACAACGACGACGACAACAGCAACAACATCGACGAAGACGACGGTGCGAGCAGCTGGGACCAGCTCAAGATCTCGAGTATCTCGGAGATGTTCCAAGACTTTGAGCCGATGAACTTCTTGCCGACGATGTGGAGCACCAACTCGCTCGGCGACATCGAGGCGCTCGCCGCCGTGCACCCCGGCGTGTCGAACGAGCTCTTCAGCGACACGACGACCACTATCAACGCCAACCTCCTCAGTCTCTGGGGCTAATTTATCACCAAGAACAAGCGAACACACATAATTAAAAGAAGAAGAAGTAGTGCAGAGAGAGAGTATGTAAGAAGCAGATTTGTATATGGGTCTGAGTAATTTATGCGTTGAAGAAGAGCAACACAAACACACACAAAACATTATTCGACATGTTAGAAAAGGAAAGAAGAGTAATAAACACCAGCGTGCGTAGAAGCATTTCCGTTTCCCCATTAGTCATCCGTCTCTCAACGTCTCAACCAGTCAGTTTAATCACTGCAGCTATTTGCTGCTCATGGATGTAGACGAAGCGCTAGCTAACCAGCAATCACGTCTTCAGCGTAGACGAAGCGCTCAACAGGTATGGTCAGGAACAGCGGACTCACGACGGACAGACTTGACAAATTGTTTTATTATGTTTCGCAACTGCAAACGAGAGGTTGATAAAGATTTTTTGTTGGTTTGGCGGGCTCGCACGCGAGCGACCAAAAGACATCGAGGTCACTGGCTGGCTGGCTGGCATTTTGACTGACTGGTGGAGGGGGTGACAAATCTAAGGAGAGGGAGAGAGAAATAAACAAATCTACTGACAAGAGGAGATCGATCCCCAACACAACACACTAGTGCCTCACTTAGATCCACACGCCGTCATCTTCTTCTTCGTCGTCGTCGCCGCCGCCCATTTCGGATCCTTCCGAGTCCGAGTCCGAGTCGTCCTCCGGGTGCAAACGGTCGACCGTCGACATGCGTTCGTCTGCTTGGCTCGTTAGTTTCTTAAATAAACTAATCTGTTCTTCGCTCAAGCCGAAATCGTCGCCGCCGTCGTCGTCCGAGCCGGACAGCATGATCGACATACGCGCACGCTCGACCACGCTATGGGCTTCGTCGAGCTGTCGCGCAAGCGCAAAGTTCTTCTCCTCCACTTCCCGCAGGAAAGAATCGCCGCCTTCCTCCTGGTCGCTCATCTCCACGTGGTCGTCCGCTTCTTCGTCCGAGTTCACATCGTCATAATCGTTTGCCGCTGCTGGCGTTGCCTTCGGTGGTGATGGCGGGTGAGTCGGCACTGGAGCGTTCGCATTTATACTTGCCATCATGGTCGCGCCATCCACACTCACACCGCGCTTCAGCGATCCCACAGACGTTGGCGCATTCAGTGTGCCAGATGTCGATCGAACGATACCCTGCGAGCTGCTACTCTGGCCATTGCGATAGAAGCCACCAGATTCGGGCTCAATCGCATCCGCGATGTCACCCATATTAGAAAGCGGAGATGAAACGCTGTGCTCGGTAGGTGCGCTTGACGTTGGACTGAGACCGGCATCCGCTTCGATGCGCGAAATTTGCGCGCTCAGCTTCTTCGCCAACACGACATTGCCGTCCGCGCGCGCCCGCTCCTCTTCTTCTCTCAGCGCTCGAGCAAACTCTTCCAACCCGCGGCGGTCGCGCTTGTTTCTGTCCACAGCAGTCATGCTCGGCTGGCGATCCATCTGAGGGATGGTGCCAGAGTTGCGAAGGTCCTTGAGCTCCATTAGTTTCTTCTCTGCTTCCAGACGCGCATTTTTCTCCTCAAGCGCCTTGTTCTCCGACTTCATTCGCGTCACTGAGCGAGGAGGAGCTTCTGGCTCTGGTAGTTGAGGCACTGGAGGTGGCACGACCTCCTCCACAGCAAGTGCTGGTGGTTCGGCTGATGGTGCGGCTTCCACAACAGCGGAGTGGCTCTCTCCAGTGGTGAGGAATTTCTCCCAGCAGTCTTTGCAGTAATACTGTCCATCATCGTCCAGATCCAGCTGTGACTCCGTCTCAGTTGCACCACACTCCGCACAGTACTTGGTGGCAGGCACGACCACTGGGATATTCATGACATTCTCCAGATCATCCATCAATGACTGGTGATCCTTGTCGTCGAGAACGACTGGAACCACTTCGAGCTCCGTGTACGACTCGCGTCGGTAGCCTGAAATGACGGTTGCGAGCTCTGCGATCATGTTGTTCTGACGCCCAACCACTTCTTCCGATTTGTTGCGAATCGCGGACGCCAGCAGATGTTCTCGCTTCTGGGTTCCCAAAATCTCCTCGTACTTCTTCGCCTGGTTCTTCACCTTCTCGAGCGCCTCCTGCAACACGCGGGCTTCTTGTTCAGCTCGCATGAGAGACTCCTTCGCAGCCAAGTTCGATGACACTGGAGGAGTACCATCCCGTCGCTCAGCTGCGACTGCGCCGCCGAGCGGTCGCCCTCCCCCCATGATACAGATCTTCGCCTCCTTGCGCAGCAAATGTGCCTGCGGGGTCCCTTCTTCGATTAACTGAATTGGCATGCCCGCAAAAATCGCAATGTTCCCGTCCACACCAAGCGATGCCGCAACGAGCTCTTTCGCGACATCAAGAGGGATTTTCTTCTTCTTCTTTCGCACCTCAGGCTCTCGTCTCGGCGGATCCATCGCATACACCGGCTTGTGAGGTCCTCGTCGACCGTTATCCGTGTCTCTCGAAAAGCCAGGGTCCGATGCCACCGATACACGAGGCGCCACGCGTCGGAATCGCAGCACAGCGGGTTTCGGAGAGTGCTTCAGCATACGAAGCGTGTCTTGGTATGCCTCGCCCTCCACAGGACTTCCGTTCACCGACACCAGCTCGTCGCCAATGCTCGCATACTGTAGCCCACTCGCATTGCCTTTGCCCGTCAGCTTACTCAACACCGGCACATCGTGGCGACCGGGCTTGAGCTTTAAACCCAGATCGCCCTCTCTCCACACAATGTCGTACACGTTGACATCATTCGCAAACGCAACTGGAACGGGCGGAGCTGGACTCGGCTGGTCTCTGTACGAGGGCGTTCTCGCGAGCGTGCGGCGCATGCGCTTAAACTTGAGCACCGCCGGCTTCCGGATTGTCTTCAAGAGCGAGATCGTGCTGCGAAAGCCAAGCGATTTGGTCTCCTGTCCGTTCACTGCCACCAAAATATCACCGACCGAAGCACGCTCCATGCCTGTTCCTACACCTTTGCCCGTGATCTTGCGGATGCACGGCACGTGGCAATCGTCTTTGTCTGGCTGCAGGATCATACCAAGCGGTCCTTCCGTCCACACGACCGTGTACTGCTCACGCGAAGAAGTGCGCATGCCAGGGTCCGAGATCGACGACATCGCCGAGTTCCGGTCGGAGGTGCGCGAGTGGGATCGGAACCCTGGCGCCATCGGGAGGCTCGGCATACCGCCGCTGCTGAAGCTGCTCAATCCTGGCGGACCTGCAAAAGCTCGAGGCACACGGAAGCGCAGCGTCGCCGGTCGAGAGATCTTCTGCAGCATCCCCACGACATGGTCGTAACCCTGTCGCGCAGTGTCCACGCCGTTGATACTCACGAGCATGTGGCCGACAGCGACCTTTGCGAGCGCCGCCGCCGAGTCCATTCGCGTGATTCGTCCGACCACCGGCGGCATGTCTTCGCCTAGATCGGGGCGCAGCGTGAGTCCGAGCGGACCATCGCCCCACAATACTTCATACTCCATCGCGTCTGTGTTACTGCTACTGTTGTTGTCGTTATCCTACTCGTTGGTAGTCGTCACTTTCTTCCACACTGTTTTTGTTCCACCCACGTAGCATACCAGTAGACAGAGCGTCAGCACACAAAGAGAGAGAGAAGGAAAGCTACATACGCTGATAAAAAACGCGCGTCACGACACTATCAGAAGAGGGGAGGGACACGCACCAGTCAGTGGCGTCAATTTTGGACCCGAGGGAATTAATTGCTTTGGGAGAGCGAGCGTGAGGCGTGTAACACTCGTGTGGGAAGTCGAAGGAAGCAGTTCGCGCGTGTAAGAGATCGCGGTAGCAAGAGCTGTCATGCACACATACACATACAATACACAGTACAGAAAGGAGACGTTCGTTAGCATGCACCAGAGGGGGCCTTCGCCTCACAGAGAGCCCGGACCCACGCACCTTCTTCTTCTTCTTCTTCTTCCTCCTCCTCGTCTCGTTCTTCTTGCGCTCAGCACCGCGCTTTGCTTCTCACTCAACGCACTTTCGCAGCCCGCGCCAGCTTGCTTGCCCGCCCCCAACCCACTCGAGACGCAAAAAACCTCGCGAGGTTTAATTTCAAAAAACCTTGCGGTCCGTACCTGCAGTGGTCAACATGAACAGTACAGAGATCGACGAATCAAGTGTGCATGCTGGGACTGCGTATTTATAATGAATGCGTATGTATTTTCGATTTACAAAGGATTTCTTTGCCGAGAACAACTCGTATTTATTTTTTGGGGGTTATTTAATGATTGCGTATTTCTAGCAAATTTTATTGTACAGCTGCAGTGAGAAAGAAAAAGGGGACGAAGAGAGGGAACTCATTTTTTTTTGGCTTTCTTTTTCTACTATTGTGTCGTAGGTAACAGGAGACGAGGACGAAGGCAAAAGCAAAGATCGAGTATCAGTATTTCGTGCTCTGTGCTCGCTTTTCGGACCTCGCACAGCCGCTTATAAAACGTGAATGATGCCGCAGTAGTGTCCGCTCTCGCTTCGTTGAATGAGGCGCGGCTCCTTTTCCTACGCTGCGCTTCTTCACTCGGCAGCAATTCGTGATGTTTCCTTTGCAGGAAACATCATCATGATGCGGAAAGGTTTGTGCCTGTTAATATTAAACCTATTTCTAGGTTTAAATATCCGTTATGTGGATCAGCGTCGAGGTTTTTTGAGCGACGACCCAGATGAAATTGGCAAAGGATATAACCACAGCTCAGTTCATTCTGATTTGTGGAAGAAGAGCATTTCAGGCACAACCAAGTGTTATTCCCGCAAACTGCCTCGAGTATGTTTGCTCAACGTTAGTATTTCATTTTCATACTTCCCTCACGTCTCGATCGATCAATGAATGACCTGAGGGTGTGCGAGTGATGATGATTGGTGCTGCCATTTCCGACGAGCATTTTTTAGCGGTCTATCAATCATACTCACTCATTCACAGTCAGCAAACAACCAACCATGGCTGATTCCTGTTCATGTACTGATCTCTCCTCTGTACAAAGACATGATCTCTAAATCGAGTCTACGTGTACCTCATCAAAAGGAAATTCCTAATGACGCTCCGTCCAAAAGATGCTCTCTCTCCTCTTAAAAGCACTTAGTCGTGGCTTGAGCTGGTGAAAACACTGAAGAAATCAGGGACTTGTAATCAGGGAACTCAGTGGTTCACTCACACTTCAAACTCTAAAACGGCATCCAGAGTGTCGCTCTATCCAATGTGCGCTCATACTTCACTCGCTATCTTTTTGGCTGATGTTACTTGCCAGCTTGGTGCAAAGCAGGCAAATCTCGACTTCGCAGCAAATCCACGCTAATCGTCTGCACCCACGCGACGTCAGAGTCCGCATGTGGATTGCGGCGCGCATTTGCGTAAGCGAATGTTTCTACTAGAAGTATTCCTCGATGCACCCGAACAAACCTTCGTTACTAATGTTTGTTTATATAAGAACATCTTTGTTCTCGGGACGGTGTCCTGTGCTCGAGTGAGAACAAAATGAAGTAGGCATGCGCCGTGCGCGACGTTTCCCGCAATACACACTGGCAAGTTGTAAAGGTTTTCTCTATTATCTCATCCTTCTTATCTCTCATATCAAACGATACAGCGAGCAACTTGGCCCTCTTTCGCGGCCACAAGCGAGCCTCAACTCGGACTTCCTGACGTGTCCGCCGCTAGTTTTCTAATCCACGTCATTCACGTTCTCCTCCTGTGGTGGCTGCTGGAGCGTCTTGGAGCGCTTGGACATAAGGTACTCAGTCGATTCTCCGACACCTTCGCTCTCGTTCACAGCCGCTTCGATCTGGTTGTTGGCATCCGCTCCATCGGCACGAGCAGATCCATTTGCAATAGCAGTAGCAGCAGCAGCTTCCGCTTCCTCACCTGGCCCACCCTGCCCAAACTCGTTCGTGCGCGTGACGTCCACCGGATAGATCCAGCGCTGGTAGAGGTAGATGAAGAAGATGAGGTCGTCGCGAAAGCAACTCAGGCGATGCATCCACGGCATCTTGATCACGAACGCGAAGAGGTCGTCGATGAACGTGTTGAGCGACTTGTAGACCATCGCGCGCCACGGCAGGTGCGCCACAGACTTGAGCTTGTAGTTGATGTAGAGCTGCGGCGTCATCATGATGAACCCGAACGCGTACACGAAGCTCGTGAGGCTCGAGATGACCCACGAGTACCAGCCCTTGTGTACGCCGTACGTGAGCGTGTAGAACGCGTGTCCGACGATGAGTGGGTAGAGTACGAACGACAGGTGCGCCACGGCCACGCGGTCGTGCTCGGCCGTGGGCGAGTCGTTGTACGACTCCTCACCCGAGATCACGATCTTATTGTTCTCGTCGCGCGAGATGCGCACCGCCTTTTTGATCTTCCAAAAGTCGATCAGCAGCGAGATGAGCGAGCTCATGAGGATCATCCACGACGTGTCGTTGTCCAGCAGGTACAGGAAGATCACGAGCTGGAAGAACGTGTTGAGCACGATCGTGCGCAGCGACAGCCCCGCAAGCGACTTTTGGTTGCGCCAGAAGCTCACGTCGTTCTTGAACGCCAAAAAGTCGAAGAGTGAGTGCAGCATCGACACGCAGACTGTGATACCCAGCAAGTACGGGTTCGTCTCGATGAACATGGCCTTCATCTTGTCCGTGTCCTTCTTCGTCGACGTGCCAGTCTTCTGCTGGTTCTGGAAGTTCTGCTCCATCTGCGTATACAGCGCAAACTTGTACAGGTGCAGCGGGTAGAACGAGAGCTCGAGCGGCAGCGCCGTGATCGAGTTGTTCACTGGCAGCAGGTGCTCTTCCAAGATCCAAAAGTCATTCATGTAGAGCACCGGCAGGTACAGTTGCGACTCGTGGTCAATGTCCATGCCGGTCGCGAGGAACGGAGGCGGCTTGAGCTTCGCCGAGTACACAGTCGAGTCGTGCACGACATTGACCGTGAGCGACGGCTTCCACATGGACACGTATGTGGTAGGGTCGACGCTGCTTCCAGGCGTCACGACCGCTTCTTCCTCTTTCGCTTCGTTCTCGTCCTCCTTGAGCGAGTCCAGTAAGTTGCGCTTCTTCGTGATCTGGTCGCGCGGACGGAACGTCGTGAGCTCGATCGAGCGGTAGATGCAGCCCATACGGTCGTACGCCAAGTCCTCCGGATTGGGCGAGAACCCTTCTTTCGTAAGGAACACGTGCGCGTAGAGCGAACCGTTCGTGAGTAGGTGCTCGTCCACCGTCACGTTCAGGTGCTGCACCCATTGCCCTTCTTCGTTCTCCGGGTTGCCCGACGGGTGGTACTTGATGTTCTTGAGCCACCAGCGCAGCTGCTCCTGCTCGCGCTCCGAGTTGAACTGGAACTGCTCGTCGGGGGATACGTACACGCGGAGATCGATCATGTCGCCCACCTGGAACGCGTTGCGGAACGTCTTGAGTGGCTGCGTGACCGCCTTGCCACCATCACCGCCGCCGCCTCTCTGCTGCACCTGGTCTTGGCTGTGCCGCTGCAGGTTGAGCACATCGCCGACGTCGCCGAGCGTGCGCGTATTTGCTGCCGTGGCCGCAGCGGTGGCGGCGTCGCCGATCGGGTCGGCTGTGGGCGGGCTCATGGCTTCACGGATCCTCGTGAGCGGCCCGCCGCTGCCCGTGAACGTCTGGATGAGGTACCAGAAGAGGATCATGCGCAGGAACGGGAACATGCGGTCGAAGAGCGTCTGCGGCGCCGCGGGCTCCTCGCCATTCGCAGGCGGCGCTGCGGCAACCGGCTGCTGCGTCATTCGCCTGCCTTCTCGCTTCTCGTTGTTTCACTTGGTGTCGCTGACGCAGAAAGGAAAGTGTTGCGTTGCAGGTCAAAGTGAGAAAGGGGAGGGAATGTGAAACTTTCGTCTGCGCGCTTCGATTGGCTGAAAACTAAATGAAAAGATAATTTGAGCCAATGGAAGTATACGCCAATGGGATGGGGAGCGTGGGTCTCGTTTTACATCCGATAAAGTACGAATTGTGAAAGGGTTTTTGAGTGCTGCCACCATTCAATCAAATACACACACAAAACGAAAGAGCTCATTTGCACACTGTACCAACGACACCATGGCAGACGACGAAGTGCACGCGACAACAGCAGCAGAGCTCGAAGAGCGACAGGAGCAAGAGCAGCAGGAAGAGCACGCTGAGCAGGATTCCAAGCAGAAGGATGCGGCGGCGGCAGCACGACGCTTCAAGCTCGACCTCTCGCGCGAGAAGATGGAGGCGTTCAAGAAGCGCGTCGAGAAGCGCGGCGTCGTAAGTGGATACGCTCTGTAGCTGCTGCGCTCTGTGTCGAATCATGTGCGTGTGTGACTCACGAGCGAACTTGTGTTATGTGTTGATTTATATGCGATGCAGGTCTACATCAGCCGCGTGCCGCCGTTCATGAAGCCCGAGAAGGTCAAGCACCTGCTGGGCAAGTATGGTGACATCAACCGCATCTACCTCGTGCCGGAGGACAAGACGAACCACAAGAAGCGCGTGTCGGCCGGTGGCAACCGCAAGCAGAGCTACGTTGAGGGCTGGATCGAATTCGAGGACAAGAAAGTGGCCAAGCAGGTCGCGAAAGTGCTCAACACGCGGCAGATCGGTGGTCGCAAGCGCGACTACTACCATGACGACATCTGGAATCTCAAGTATCTCAAGGGCTTCAAGTGGGACCACCTGACCGAGAAGATCGGTACGCTTAGCGTTTCACTCTCTGTGTTATGTGCGTCTTACAGTATGCCAGGGTCTGATCATTGTCCTTTTGTTGCCTCTCTGATGTGACTTTGCAGCATACGAGAACCGCATCCGCGACCAGAAGCTGCGCATGGAGATCGCGCAGGCGAAGAAAGAGAACGAGGCATACCTGGACAAGGTGGAGCAGTCAAAGAAGTTTGAGAAGATGGAGGAGCGCAAGCACGGCAGCGGCAGTGGCAAAAGCGCCAACTCCAGCAGCCGCGACGAACAGCACCAGCAGATCCGCCGCTCGTTCGTGCAGAAGGCGCCGACGAGCAGCAAGCAGCAGAGCTCACTGGGCGACGGCGACAAGCTGCTGGAGAAAGTGTTTGCGGTCAGCAAGAAGCAAAAGGTTAACGAGTAATAGAGCAAGAACGACGTGTGTTTGTAGAAGAGACAAATTCATGCTTGCGTTATTTACGGAGATGATGGTGAAGGTGTCGTTGCATTGCGCTGCATGACCGCTCTCTCTTCTCATTGTGTCACACGCATATACATAATTTCCGAGGCCCAAGCAAGCGCCTGCTTTACAACTCTTCCTTGACCGACTCGAGCGGGATGACGACCGTCTGTGACTTGCCGTCCTCCGCCTTGCCCGAGAACTCAAGCACCACGCGGTCACCATCCTTGAGCGTCCACTTGTGGTTGTCGAACGTCGTGTAGAGCGCTTTGCCGTGCGGCTTGATGCTCGTCATGAGCGTGCTCGACCAGTACAAGTCGATCTTCTTGTCGGTCGGGTTCTGGAATGTCACGCTGAACTCCTTGGACGCGCCGTGGGGCTCATCGAGCCCGTAGCGGCGCTTGTTCCACACCCACAGGTTCGCCCCCCACTTGGTGCCATCGAGTACGGGACACCCGCCATGCAGTGACATCGGGTCCAGCTCGCCGTTCGGCTTTTGGCTGTAGAACAGCACCGCGTGGCCCTTGCGCGGGTACGACGCCAGCTTGGTCGAGCACTTCTGTACCATGTCGATCTCCCACGAGCCTTTCTCGAAGAGCGACGAGCCCAGCTCCTGGTTCTCCTTCACGTTCGCAGGGTGGTCGTACTCGGCCGGGATCCCCTCGGGCATCGTCGCTTTCGGGAACACGGTCTGCCCGCCGCGTGTGACGTTCGACAGGTACAGGAACATGGTCGCGAAGCGGTTCGAGCCGCCGCGGGTCGGATCCCAGTTCCACGTCGATGTCGTGTGCTTGTCAAAGTAGTCGCTGTGCGCAATATACGCCTGCTTCTGCTTGTAGCGCAGCAGCTGGAGTCCGTCGCACATATCATCCTGGAACTCACCGATTGAGAGCACGTCAAACACGCGCTTGCGGATCGCCACAGCGGTCTCCGAGACCTGGTCGAACGCGTTCTCGCTCGTGCGGTGCTGGGACACTTGTTTCTCGCCGTTCTGGTGGCCCACGTGCGACTGCTGCAGACGGTTATGCTCGTCGTCGATCTCTGAGATGCGCTTGATGAGCTTGTCCGCCTCTTCGTAGCTGAAAAAGTTGTGCACGTGAAACGTGCGTGGCGACTCGGTGAACGACTCGAGGATCACGGGTTTCTCCGTCGGACTCTCCTTCGACGTCAGGTACACGCGGTGACCGAGCTTCACGAACGGGAACACGAACAGTAGTCCTGGCGCGACGACGTACACGCGGTCACCCTGCTTGATGTCCTGGTACGACTCCAAGAGCTTGCCATTGCCGTTGTACACGCGGTCCGCGACAATCGAGACGGTGTCCGCAGCGGCGGCGTCGTCGTCCGCCTGGATGCCCTCGACCTCGATGAACTGCGAGAAGTACTCGGCGAGCTCGCGGCCGTTCTTGCCCTGCAGCAGGTCCGCGCCAACCTGCATCTGCACGCCGCCCGTCGAGTAGCCGTTTTTGTAGAGCGTGACGTTCTTGAGCGGCGCCGAGCCAGACTCGAGCTCGCTCAGCGACCGGTGCGCGTACGTGAGCTGGAAGTTCTCGCTGAGCTGCCCCCAGTAGACGTACACGAGTGACAGCAGCACGCAGAACGTGAGGTAGCCGCCGATCTTGCCGCCCTTGCCCATGCTGATTGGTGCCTCTTATTAGATACAGTAGCTGCTCACTGGCGTAATGTGGCTCGTGTGTGGCGCTTGCGAAGAGGATCCGATTATGAAGCGGAAAGGAAAGGGGAGGGTGGCGTGCTGGACACCTTCAAGTCAGCATAGATAGCTCAGGAACGCCTCCTTAACATACACACAAACACCCGTTAACCTTCATAATTACACACAATCGAAGAGAAGCTGGGTGTAAAAGGGCGTGAGAGGGCGTTAAGAGGTCAGTCCATCCATATTTTTGTTACACCCTCACTCACACACAACGGATCCAATCGAAAATGGCGTGCGAGCGGCGGCATCTAATGCCCCCATATCCGTCCTCTTCTAAATGGCGTATCCTCCTCCGTGCGAAGTGCTGTAGCTGGTCTCCCAACACATACTGGTTTCTATATAACAGCATCTCACACTGCTTTCGCATGTGAATGCGTGGTGGTGGCGGTGGGTAGAAGAGCACGAAGATGGCCAAGTCAGTAGACGAACGAACTGAACACAACAGCCAATGATCAACATGACAGAAACACAGCTATTTTGTTTGTTTTACCATCGCTCTTCTATTCACAGGCGCCATCTGCTCTCTCTCTCTCTTGTGGGAGGAAAATACTTCAATTCGCATTCCCAACCAAACCGCACACACCACACGACACCACGTAGCGCCATTGCAATGAGCCGACAGTGAAGAGGAGAGACGCTGAATCATCGCCGACCATGCTGTTGGACTTTGCCCAGCAGCAGCAAACGCACAAAACGCATGCACGCATCCGCTTGTTTAGAACAGGTGGCTCTTGACCAGCTTCTGGTACTTTTGGTACGCGAACGCGAGCGCGCCGGCGAGCACCACGAGCAGGAAGAAGAACGGCAGGCGCCAGCTCGACTGCGCAACCAGCAGCTCGCCCTCGACCTTGGACGCGATCTTCTCGTGCACCTGGTTGCGCACGTCTGCCATCTTCTGACCGATCTTGCTCTCGAGCATCTCGTTCATGCGGTCCGTGAGCGCCTGAATCTTCTTATGGTTCTCCTGTTCCTTGCCCTTGAGCTTTAACACCGTGTTGTCCGTCTGCTCCTTAAGCTCCTCGAACCAGTGCTCCGTCTCTACGTGGAAGTTCTTCATGAACTTCTGCAGAATCGAGATCTTGCAGCTCTGGTCGCACACCGCGTTGTTCACGAGCGACTCGAACTCCTTCGAGTAGTTGTGCGTCCACACGTCCGCATCCGCCTGCGCCACACCGTAGTCGTTCAGGTTGTCGAACGACTTGACCGAGATGATGTCGTGGTTGTCCGCGAGCGCGCCCGTGGACGCCGTGATGCCGAACGTCGCGCGGCGCAGCCAGTCGTGCGAGAACGGCAGCGAGCCGGTGTAGCACTCGGTCCACGAGCCCTGGTTCGTTGGATCCACCTCCAAAGTCAGCTTGTTGCCATCGATCTTGATGCGCAGTCGCGACGAGCTGTATACGGGGTCGAACGACGCGCTCTTTGAATGGTAGCGGAACGCGGCGTCGCAGCCGACCTTAGTCTCGTCGTTCAGCGTGTCGAGCGTCTTCGTACCGTCGTTGATCTGCACGGTCACGTCCTTGTGTCCGCCGCGGTGCTCGACGTTCTTGAACGTGTCCAAGATGATACCCACGCCGTAGAAGTGGCCCGTGAAACCGTGGTTGTCGCCATTCAGGTAGCGTCCTTCGTGCGTGAGCCAGATGCCAATGCCGTCGCCGAACCACTTCTTGCCCTGGCCGTGGATGCGGTACGTGATCACGGACACGAACTGGTCCTTGTTGATGACCTGGCGGCTCCAAATGTTGCCGCGCTTGCTCTGGCGGTCGGGCGTCAGGCGCACAAAGTTCTTCTTCACGTCTGTGGATCCGCCAATCTCAAAGTGCTCGCTGAGCACGCGCTTGCCGTCCGTGTTCACCTGGTCGAACGGCTCCTTGAACGTCATGTAGTCCATCGGGTCAGCCGCCACGCACTTCAGCGCGAACAGCGCCAGCGCCAGCGCCAGCAGCGTCTTCGCCAGCATCTTGTCAAGGTAGAGGAAGTAGATGGATGGGGTGGGGTGGCGCCGCTACAGGCAGGCAGACAGACAGACAGACAGGTAGGTAGGTAGGGGGAGCCAGGTGGCGCGAACGAATGCGCTGCTCGCTTCTTGGTCCGAAGTGAGCGACGACACGTGTGTGACGTAAAATGTGAGGAAAGTAGCTCGAGACTAGCTAAGAGCATACTGCGCAGTAGTATTCAGTTTGATAGGCTGCATCTGTGACTGAATGCCACGTGTGACAACAGAGTGGACCACACCGAGTCAGAAACAGTTTGTATCTAAAAAACTTTTCTGCAGGGTAAAAAAACCTGCTGAGAATGATACCACCCTAGCCCCACGATTTACACCTTTCAAACAGCAAAATCCCCTTTTGGCTCAGAAAGGGTGTAAATCTACGCGCTTAAGTCCGAAAAAGCGCTCACCCTTTCCGAGCCAAAAGACCTCTTTTGCTGTTTGAAAGGTGTAAATCGTGGGGCTAGGGTAGGCGGAAAAGACCTGCTATCATTAATCGCTCTACGCTACAGGCAAAACCAAAAATCGATTGATGGACATACGAACGCTGACATCACCTTCGGCACCTTGGCGGACGCGCAGCATCCATCAACAACCAGCTTGCGCGCCATCACGAAGACGCCACGGCGCGCGTCGATGACGTGTGAGCAACCCAAACCACAACGCTGACTTACAGCAGGTGCGACTTCATGAGTGCCTGGTACTTGCGGTAGACGAAGAAGCCGCCCACGCCCAGACCCAGCAGCAGCAGCGAGAACGGCGTCTTCCAGCTGCCGCCGCCCACCAAGTCCGGGTTCTCGTTCAGCTGCTTCGTGATCTTGTAGTCCACGGCGGCGCCGATGTTCTCGTGGGTGGCGTCCAGCGTCGCATCGATGTCCTTATTCAGCTTCGCCTCGATCTCGGCCACGCGGCGCTCGTTCTCCTTCTCCTGATTCTTGAGCTTGCTCACCGTGTTCTCGGTCTTCTCCTTCAGGTCCGCGAACCGGTGCTCAGCCTCGACGCGGAAGTTCGAGATCTCCTTCTGCAGCACCGCGATGAGGCAGTCTGAGCCGCAGTTCGGCGAGTCCATCCACTTCTTGTAGTCCTTCGAGACCGTGTGCATGATCGCCTCCGAGTCGATCATGCCCATCGCGTTGTCCGTGAAATCCGTGAACGCTTCGAAGCGTATCACGTCGTGATTGTCGGCCAGCGCGCCCGTGGCACCGGTGATGCCGATCGTCGCCGACTCGAGCCAGTTCTCGCTGAACGGCAAGGTCACTTCGTGGCACGCGACCCATCGCCCGTTTGACGTCCCATCGATCTCCACCACAAGCTGGCGCTTGTTGATCTTCACCTTCAGGCGCGACATGCTGTGCACAGGGTCGAACGTCGCTGCCTGCTCGTGGTAACGGATGTCGGCGTCGCAGCCGATGCGCGCCTCGTCGTTGATCTTGTCGATGTTCTTGGTGCCGTCGTTGATCTGGATGCTCACGTCCTTGTGACCGCCCTTGTGCTCTGGGTTCACGAAAGTGTCGACTACGATGCCGACGCCCGTGAAGCTGTCAGCGAAGCCGTGATTCACGCCCGAGGCGAAGCTCTTGTGGTTCGTGAACCAGAGTCCGATGCCGTCACCAAACCAGCGCTTGCCGAGCCCCGAGATGCGGAACGTCAGAATCGCCGAGAACTCGTCGCGGCCCACGGGCTGCGTCTGCCACAGGTACCCCTTCTTGCTCTGGCGGTCTGTCGTGAGGCGGACAAAGTGCTTCTTCGCGTCGGCGCTGCCGCCGTATGTCCACGTGTCATTCACGATGCGGCGTCCAGCGCTGTCCACGCGCTCGAACGGCGGCTTGAACGACATCTCGTCGATGCGCGTGGCACGCACCGCCATCGGGAACAGGCTCGTGAGCGTTGCACACACGCAAAAGAGCGCGAGCAGTCCGCAGCGAACGCCCTTCATGCTGGCAGATAGATACTTCGAGAGCTGGGTCTCTTTCGACGTGCTTCTTGCTGCGGGGCAAAAAGACCGCGATTGATCCTTTCAGTCGAGGACGCGAATGATGCAAAGCAAGCGATTGACGTGGAGCAAGCTGGTTCGCCCTCTTGAAAGCGATCGGTCTAATGAATCGTGTTGAAGAGGTTTTTGATAGACCCAAGGACAAGGACACAATCTCAAAGCATCAGAAAATGAAAATGGACACGTTCGCATGCGACGCGTTCGTGCTGCTGGAGAAGAAGTCGCTCTTCTACAGCGCCAAGTGGCAGCCGCAGCGCCTCGAGCTCTCGCGCGAGCTGCTCGAGTTCTCCCCCAGGCCGCAGGTAGTGCTGCGCTTCCAGAGCGCTTCGTACGTCGTGCTGCGTGGCGTGGCGTCCGCCGATGAAGCCAGCAGTAGCTCCGACAAGCAGAGTACGTGGAAGGACTTTACACCTTTGCTTGCTTGTGTGTGTGTGTGTGTGTGTGCGTTGGTGTTGTTGATGCGCTAATATTCCTGCTTGCGTTGTTATGTGTGTATACGTAGAGCTGCTCCTAGACGTGCGGTCGATGGAGGAAGTGCGCAAGGCGTGGGTGTACCAGACTGCTGCCAAGACGTCGCGTCTGGACTTCTACGTGGGCGACGAGACCACGCACGATCGTATCCTCGCATTCGCCAACAACCAATCGATACAGCCGCAAGTGCCGACTGCCGTGCTCTCAGAACAGTTGCCGTACGCTGTGCCTGTGACAGTCCCTCACGCTCACGCAGCAACCGCATCCATTGACAACAGAGACGCTCCTCCATCGACTCCATCGACGACGAACCTCAAGCTGCTGATTGAGGATTCGTTCCAGGCGCTCGCAGATGGGCAGGCGTCGATGGACACCGACAAAAACCAGCACGATATCAATAGTATGGAAACCGCGTTGGCGAAGTATAGGGCGGCGGATCAAGGGTTTGCCGAGGCGGCGCGGCTCGTTCCGGACGAGCGCACGCGACAGCTCTTCCAGGAGCGACGACAGGAGATCCAGAGCGTGATCCGCACTCTAGATGATGCGCTAGACAAAAATAAGAAGCGTCCGAATGCCGCAGTATCGCTGCTGATGGGGATCACAGGCATGGGCTTTCCCGACGTGCCACAGCAGCAGCAACCTGTGGCTCCTGATGGAGTCTCAGCAAGTACAGTGAGTATGGGCGTCACCACGACCGCCAACAGCTCCACAACAACAGCAACAACAGCAAGCGAGCTGGACGAGCGACTCGAGCGGCTGAAGAACTTTGCCGCGCAGCAGGACGTGGAGCGCGCGCAGCGAGAGCGCAATCTCACGCCGGACGCGCTCCGGCTCCGGCTGCATGCGCTGCGGAACGAAAAAGCCACGACTCCCTCTGCGGAGAGCTTGGAAGAGCGATTCCAGCGTCTGCGCGGTGGCCTCCCAACCTTTTCGCCGACTGGGGAAGAGACGAAAGGAGTTGGTGAGACCGCGGCGTTCAATCGACAGAGTTCGGTGGACCGCATCATTCAGCAAGTACAGGAAGAGATCGCGCTCGGGATCGTCGATGGCGAACTGGAAGGTCGCGATGATGACAAGAGTGCAGGTGACGGTGGCTTGAGCGATAGTGACAGTGAAGAAGATGAAGATGATGAGAGTAGTAGCAGTGACAGCGAACAAGACACTCGACATCGCAAAAGTGGAGCCGAGCACGAAGGGAAGTCGACGTCAACGAAGAGATCCCGACGCTAAGAAAGGAAGGAATCGTCACATGTGCTACCCAATTGTCACGATTTCATTATTGCTGTATCTCTGAGGATGCGCGTCACCACAGGCACGGATGAAAATGGACCACGCAAATCTCCCAACATAAATAGCCGACAATCGCACACTGACTTGGTCCGCAAATTTGGACGCCAACCACACTCGCTCGCTCGATCATGAGCTCAATTCGATTCGATTCGACCCAAGTTCGCTCACGCAAAGCTCCCGTTGGCTGTCAAGCGCAGCACTTCCACATATCAAGATGAATAAAGTGATGGACCTCGAGAGCGGCCACGTGCTGGCGGTGCTTGAAGAGACGGTCGACGCGCTCGAGCTCATCGCCACACTGCCGGATTCCGCCGACCACCACGCGTTTGCGGACGCCAAGCACCAGTTCTCACATGCGGTGGCGAACGCGCTAGAGCGCCATGTGAGTGGAATAGTAGACATGCAACAGCGCTCGGAGTATCATCCTTGAGCCTTACTCGGCCATCTTAACAATCTATACCTGGCTTTTGTTGTTCCTCCAGTTTGAGATCGAGACGTCGTTGCTGGAGAATGCGGAATTCGCACGCGAGAACGCCGCGGAAGAGCGGCCCGAAGTGGACGAGAGCGGCAGCTGGGCGAGTGACGAGATGATCGTGTTCCCAAAGAGTTTGCACAAAGTGTTACGGCTCATCATGGTGAGACTTTGGATTGCATCATGAGCTGCGGTTCTCGTGTGACTGACCTATGACATTGTTCTGTACCACCAGCACGACAAGGCCGCGCGGGACACGCTGCGCAAGGTGACGGCGACGAGCGTGTCGCTGGACTTTGCCAAGTTCACGCACGCGTGGACGCAGCTGGTCATCAGCATGGACCACGTCTTCAGCACGAGCACGGAGCAGGACGAGCGCACGGCAGTGAACCTGCGCGAAAGCAAGCTGCGGCTGCGCGAGGTGGAGGATGACCGCAAGCAAGTGCTGTTCGAGCTCGCGAAGGAGCGAAACGCGCGCGTCGCGATGGACCTCAAGTACACCAAGATCGTCTCGAGGCTGCGCGAGCAGCTCAAGGCCACGCAGCAGTTGGCGTCCGAAGGGCTGGTCGCGGCAGAGCGGGGCCGTGAGCAGGATCTCCACGCCGCGTTGTCATCGTTTGAGAGCCAAGTAAGTTGTAATTCAACAACATTGTCGACCCATTGTTGGGTTTCATCTTGTTTGTGAACCATTGTTTGTTGTGTTGAAAATGGTTAGAAAACGGCTGCGAACGAGAAGATCATGGCGGTGACGCGCACCGAGACGCGCGTGTCGGACGAGAACAAGCAGTTTGAAGCCGACGAGCGCAAGCGCAAACAGCGCGTCACGGGGGATCTCCGCGAGCTGCTCGAGCGCTACGATGACGAGATGCTGACGCTGGACGCGGCGATCGCCAAAGAAAAGCAGGAGCTGCACAAAATCGAGCTGGCAACCGCGTCGCTCGTGAATTACTTTGAGCGCATCGACGAAGACCGAAGCAACCAGCTGGACGAAGTGCGCGCAATTGAGGAGGCGGCACGCAGACAGCGGCAGCGAGAACTCAACCTCTTCCGCTTCATCCAGAAGCTGCAGGCGTGCGTGCGCGGCTTCCTCGTGCGCCGCCAGTACCGTCTGCAGCTACAGGCGCAGAAGAAGAAGCGTAAGAGCAAGCGCAAGAGCATGAAGAAGAAAATGGCAAAGAAGTCGACTGGGGGCGCGACCAGTAAGACCAAGAGCAAGAGCGCACCAACGAGTCCCGCAAAGAAGAAGAGCAGTACAAATACAACCAGCACCAGCAAAAGCCCCACGAAGCCTCGGAAACCGTAGGATGCATTGAAGGGAGACAAACAGCTCACTTCTTCTTCTTGCCGCCTTTCTTCTTCTTCTTCTTTTTCTTCTCGAGCTCAGCGCGCGCCGCAAACTCGGCAGCTTTCCGCGCGGCGAGCTGGCGGAGCCGGTCCTCTTCCATCTTGAGCTGCCGCTGGCGCTCCTGCTCCTGCCGCTGGCGCTCCTCCTGGCGCTCGAGCTTGCGCTCTTCGATCCAGTGCTCCTATTCAATCCCACACACAGAGGCACAAACAACATTGCACATCAGCACCAGCCCAAGTATCATCATCAGCAACAACAGTGAAGCACAAGGTCCTCTTTCTCACGTGTTCCACTTGTTTCTGGACTTGCTCCTGGCGCTCCTGCTCTTTCTCCGCGGCGACCAGCTGCGCGTTACGGAACGCGATTTTCTTCTGCTCGCTGGCCTCGAACGCGACGCGGTTCTTGCTCAGGCGCTGGTCGATCTTGACGCCGTCTAGCGTCGCGATGCGGTTGTTGCCGATGTCGAGGCAGACGAGCGTCGCGTTCTTCTCGAGCCCGAGCGCGATCTGCTTGCCGCCCTCGGTGCCCAGCCGCGTGCGCCAGAGGTTGAGCGTCTTGAGCGTCTTGTTGCTCGCGAGCATAGCGCTGAGCGCGGCGATGCCGGAGAAGTCCTTCTCGTCGTCGGTCAGCGGGTTGCTCTCGAGGTTGAGCGCCTGCAGACTCTCGTTCATGGTTAGCGCGTCGGCGAGCTCCTTGGCAGTCGACGGTCCAAAGTTGTTGCTCTCGAGCTCCAGGCGGCGCAGGCTCGTGTTGCGCCGCAGCATACTGGCGAGGCACTTGCCGGCCATGTCATCCAGCGCGTTGCGGCTCAGGTTGAGTGCGTGCAGCGAGTGGTTGAACGCCAGGCTCTTGCAGAGCGCGCGCGTGCCGACGGAGCCGATCCGCAGACTCGCCTGGCGCGGCGGGAGCTGCGCAACGGTGTCGCTGTGACCGCTGCTGCCCTTGACGAGCTCGAGCCAGACCTCGAGCTGCGGATTCTTGGCCACTTCCTCCACCTCTTCGCGCAGCTCCTTCTCGCGCTCCATGCGGCGCCGGTGCACTGTTTCGCGCAGGTAGCTCTTGGCGGCGAGCTGCACGCGTTGCTGCATACGCGCCTCGCGCTCGGCCACGTGCTCGCGGTTGAACTCTTCCTGGAGCCGCGCGGCGTCGTCGTTGTAAAAGCCCTTGGGCTGAATGCCGCGATCGATCATCTGGCAAAGCACAAGGCAGCGAGCAAGAGGCAGCCATTTGAGAATTGAGGCCACTCTATCTGTACAGAGATCACAACAGCGAGCGTAGAACACACGCACCTCACGACGGATCTCGTTCTGCGCGAGCGCGAAGGCGTCGGGCGGCGCGCTGTCGTCGGGCGTGACGCGCGCCATGATGGCGTCGCGGTCTTTGGCGGCCAGGCGCGAGATGTCCACATCGGCGTCGTCATCGAACGCGGGCTCCTTGCCGATCCCCAGCACAGACTCCATGTCCAGCATGGTGGCTTCGCTCCTGCCTCGTGCTCGTTCAAGCGACTGGACTCTGTTTATGAGGACGGATCAATACAAGTAAGCACCTGATTGGAGAGTGACTCTTCACAGCATTTTGCGCCTGCGCCTTGCTGGGAATTCTCTATTTATTCACATGCTGTTTGTTCTCTCTCTCATCAGATCCATCCAAGCCGAGTGATTCTCAGTTCAGCTATGCTCATTTGCTAATGGACGCAAGTAGATCAAGTCACAGTCATGTATGAAGCTATGCACAGCCAGAGCTACTTCGCGTCATACGGTCTCTTGGAACAGCTCCATGCTCATGGAAGAAAGAGGCGCCGGAAGGAGTGCCGCAACAATGCACTGGCGCCACTGCAGCAGCCCAGCGCGAGCGAATGGACGAGATACTCTACGACACTACTGTATAGTAAGATCGATTGCGCGATACCCTCCTTCACAGTACGAGTATGGAGCTGACATTGAGCATGGAGCTTGAGTGGAAGCAGCACAAGATCATCCATCCATCGTGTTGAAGCCGCTGATGATTCCCAAATGCGCAAAAGAAAGCCGCTGAAGACTGAAAAAGATTTTCATCAGGTCTGATATGAAACCTTTTTGGCCAATCATAGGCGATTCTCGTTGTCTGCTTGTGGGAAAGCGAAAGAGCGCAGACAGTGGACCAAATCAAAAGAGGAGCGGACCAAAAGAGGAGAAGGGAAGCTGTACACAGTGTCCTGGAGGTCAGCTGGAAACATCAAAACCAGTGCATTAATGAATACTTGGATTCATGAAGGATCAAATCACAGTAAACCAGACGCTGTCGATAGGCCCTGCCTCGTGATTAGGGGGATTGGGGTTGCGTCGCGTCGCGTGCTTGACACACATGTCCGTGCCGTCAGGTATGCTGCGAAGAAACCACACTCCATTCCGCTTTCCCATAGTGAAACCAAGTCACGCAAAGGAAACCCCGCGCTGGCTGAGCTGAGCTGAGCTGAGCTGAGCTGACTGGCGACTCACTCATTCGCCCGCACACACGCACACACACGCGCCATATTCGCCAGGGGAGAGTTGACGGCCAAGCGAGAAGCAGCAGATCGACAGGCGACGCATGCGACGATGGGGGGCGACGACCCGCACTTCGACATGCAGGACTACCTGATCAACTGGAACGCCGGGCCGTTCGGACTCGTGCTGCGGCCCGAGCTCGGCTCCGACATGCCGCCGTGCGTGGCGCAGGTGCTCCCGGAGCAGTCGGTCGCCAAGCTCTCGGGCGTGCGCGCGGGCGACATGCTCATCAGCGTCAACGGCAAGAAGACCTCGAAGCTCGGCTACGAGAAGGTTGTCAAGATGCTCTACAAGGAGCGTCTGCCCGTGATCCTGCACTTCCGCACGCCGCAGCAGGCGTCTAAGGCGCGTGCGAACGTGGACAACAATGACAATGGCAACGGCACGCTCATCGAGGAGCTACCGCCCCCGTCGAGCCGAGGACGCGCGCCTTCGACGCACTCGCAGCGGTCGGTGCTATCCACGACGCAGAGCAGTGTGCAGCGCTACCAGCCACCGCAGCACCCACACCCGATTCAGCGTCCACCTCCGGATTTCGACACGCGCTCGACTGCGAGCACTGCGAGTCGTGCGGTGCCGCGCGTCGACTCCGCGAAGAAAGAGCGCAAGCAGTACACTGCCGTGTGGGAGAAGGGGAGCCTCGGCATCAGCTTCCGGCCGTACAGCTCACGCGTGAATGTGCCGTGCGTTGACTTCATCGGCAACCGAGGAGACGGGCGTGGGATGGAGCGTGTGTGCATTAACGACGTGCTGATCGCGATCAACGGAGAGAAGACGAAGGCTCTGGGTGTCGAGCGTGTGCTGCGTTGGCTCTTGGTCATCGAGAAACCTGTGGTGCTCCGATTTCACAGCTCGTCGAACCGAGTCGCTCATGGACAATCGAATTCCATCGAGAGCTACCAGCCGGAGCATGAGCCAGTAAGAGCTACCCAGACGCCACGACTGCAGATTCTGTACGAGCCGCCACCGCCTCCCCCTCCAGCTGCATCTCCAGCTGCAGCTGCTGCCCAGCAGGCAGATGCGCGTCGCCAGACCAATTCCTCGCTCAATTCGTATCTTGCGTCAGCTCATGTCCAGAGTGGCGGCCGACCGGACCAAAGAGAGCGGAGATTTACCAACAACGCGCTTCCTCGTGAGAATCAGATTAATCTGGAGAATGCTCGATCGCAAGAACGACCGCAGCGCTATGGACAGAACAACGGTGGTGCGTCTCACGCAGAGTATGATTTGCGAATTGATGCGAAGCCAGAGCTTCGGCGGCACCAGTCCAGCAATATCTACGCAGTAGGGTCCGCTGAGTACGGCCAGGTTCGAGAAGAGCGTCCGCGGCGGTATTCGAATGGCTCGATCAATCTCGGAGTGGCTCCACAGGAGAAACGCGAGCCAGCGGTGTCGTATCTCTCGAATGATCGCATCCTGTACGAGCCCGAGCCGCCTCGTGAGCCAGAACTTGAACGCCCTCATCAGCGCCGGTATTCGAACGCTCACACCATGGTGTCAAATCGCCTTGGCGCTGGTGTGACAATGGACAGTCCAGACAGATACACTCGCAAAACAACATCTCCAGCGAGCTACCACACCCCGCAGCAAGTTCCAGTCCGAGCTCCAAGCAAAAACGAGGAGCTCTCGTTCGATGATGCGGTGCACGTTGTCGCAAAGTCCAGTGGGAAACCAATTACGGAGTGTTTGTTTGGTGGAGCCCCCATTTTGACCATCCGCGAAGGCTCTGTTCAAGCGAAGCTGCTGTTCACGTTTGCCAAGGCGTGTCTGGCCAAAGAGAAGCAGCAGACAGGTGCAGTTGATGTGCAGAGGGGACCCTCTAACACGTCCTCTACAGCAATTACTGCGTCACCCCCAGACATGAGAGACGATGTGGCACTTGCGGGCGACTTCACGCGAGATCGACCGCAGCAGCAACAACAGGAGCGCTTCACTACTGGAAACCCGCTGGGTCGCCACCGTTCGTCCCAGTTCCTCTCGTACAAGTTTGCCGAAGAATCGGAGCGCTCGCGAGCGCAGAGCTCTGATGCAGCGACGATGCAAATGCTGCCGCCATTTCATGCTCCAAGTAGCGTGGCACAGAGCCACAGCTCAACACCAACACCGCAGGTCGTGGCAGTCGTGCCTCCACCGCCACCAATGTCGGCATCCCCGATACCTGCGCAGGCGAAGAAGCCTGCTTCGATTGAGAGAGAGCCGACGTCGTTCATTCCGTTGCCGTCCGATGATTTCATCTCGCTGAAAGACTTTGTCGTGCAGGGCGACGGTCAAGTCGCCGACCGAAACACTGCGTCGAGTCTGAACAGCGCATCTACCCACGTCCACTCGCTTGACGACGAGGAAGACCTTTTGGCCATCGGAAGTCAGAAGGCCGTCCCGCCGACGTCAACGCCGACATCAACGCCGACGCGAAAAGACGAAGATGTGGGCCCTGAACCCAACCAGACTCAGATTCAGAACTCGAGCGAAGCTTTCGCGTTCGACCGCCGTGCGCTGAACAACACGGACATCAGCATCTCACTCAAAGCCATGGACGAAGAGAAGCCTGCGTCGTCTGACATGATCTCGCTGAGCGACCTTGCTACGGACACCACTGGAGTGAAGCCGGAATCGGAGACTAAGCAGAATGTCGCCGTCGCCAACCCAGTCCATAAAGAGATTGCAGAAGTGACGCACGTGGAGCGAAGCTCCTTGCTGCACCCGCTCATCGCGGAGATGTACGGCTTCCTCCCTGACTTGCACAACATTGTGAAGGACAAGCCTGTGGACACGTTGCTGATGAAGAAAGGCGTGCTGGACGAAATTCAGGACATTCTGCAGAGCCTCCAGATGGAAGCGCAGTTCGAACGCCACTCGACGCTTGGAATCGGTGCGTTGCCTAGTCTACCGCCGCACATCTCGGATGCTTCGGGATCCTCGCCGCTTTCTGCATCGACGCGCGGCAAGACCTGTTACCAGTGTGGAAAGGCAGGCGAACTCGCAGATCTCGCCATGGAAGGCGGTCGCCGCGAGCTTTACTGCCAGGACTGCTGGGAGCTGTTCTTCTTCAGCGAAGACCGTCTTCAGGGAGAGAATGACGGAGACTCGGCGACGAGCGCCACCCCGCGCAGCATCGGAGGCCGCGACAGCGCCGACGACGCGTACAAGTACAGCTTCCACGACAGCTCCGTGAGCCGCTCCGACATGATCGGCGGTCCGTGGCGGTACCGACATGGCAGCGGCGACGGCATGTCCTCGATCCGCGACTCGACAACCACGATTGGATCCAGCATCACGGACCGCACGGATGAAGTGTGGCTCTAAACCAGTGAGCAGGCATCCTCTATCTCTTTCTCACTCTCATCATCACCTCAACAACCTCTTCCTTCTCTCATCGTGACGTACCAGGACAACCAACAACAGAGCAAAACAGAAAACTTGGGAAGGGAAGAAAAGGTGGAAGAAGCTCAGCCTTCGCAATGTCTGTGGATTTATTACAACACGCGTCTATAGATTTTTGTGCTTGTTTGAAATGTATTGGCTTCTCTGCTGTATTTATCGAGTGACGGATGCCTTGACTCACATGAACGAGAAGCTGTCTGGAAGAGCTAACCAGCATCGGTGTTGCTACTGCCGTCCACTCGATCTTTCCAGCTTATTCGCGCCAGCAAGGAGGCGAAGTGATACATTGAGCTGCATCACATTGTTCGAGGCGAGAGGGTAGCGGGAGGGATTCCCTGCGGAGCTCGCCACCGTCATGAGCTCATCAGCGCAAGCAACAGCAACAGGAGAGTTGCAAGATGCCAGCGAAAACACATGACCATGCTGTTGACTGTGGCTTCTCTCCCTCGACTCAGCAGTGAGGAGGGGGAGAGGCGCTCGCTGTTGCATCGCACCAAACGTGAGTAGCATCGACCTTATGCACCTCTTCTAAAAACCGTCGACTCAACTCTAGTAACGAGTACAGCAATTGCACGTAGGTTTTTAAATGCAACTTTAGACCTTATTCTTTTATATTTCAAGTTAAAAGGGTAAATAAAAACTCTACTGACTTGACCTTCCTCCTTGAAGGCGGGTGATGGGAACGTATCAAATCTGATTACAGTACACGCACACACCTGGTCGACCAACGCCCGCCACTCGCTAGTCAATCTCTATCAACACGCATGCGTCTCCCTTCCATAGAAAGAGATGCGCACGAGCGAGCGAGTTGCTCACGGTTCCCACAGAAGCACTCGCTTCAGAAGACCGGTCGACGCTGCTAGCCTGCTGCCTGTCCTCACTTTCGCATTTGACGTCCAGCCAGTAGGTCAACCAACGGATCGAAGAAGACACGCGTAAGGATGGCAGCGCACTTTAACAAGGCGCTCAAGGCCGCCGTGACGCTGCTCGCGTCGCAGGGTCAGCTGCGCGACCCTAGCGTCTCTGATCTACCGCTCAGCGTTGCCCGCGAGTCAGCGCAGCTCACCACCACCACCTCCGCTGTTATCTCCGCCGACCCGTTCAAGCCAACGCTTGAGGTCGGCCCGCCGCCATACCAAAACGTGCAGGGCGAGCCGTGCGTCGTACCTTTCGGCTCGCACGAGTTCGGGTACTCGTACGGGACGCCGTGGACGACCAACTTCTCGGCGCCGATGTGCGGGGACGAGTACTCGGTGCTCTACCTCAAGTGGTCGGCGGCGTGTCCGCTCGGCATCCAGTTCGACCGCATCGCCGCTGTGTGGATCAACGGCGTGGAGCTGCTGCGCACATCCACTGAGGAGCCCGACCGCAAGTCGGGTGTGACGTGGGAGGTCGCCAAGGACGTGTCCACTTACTACGATGTGGTCAAGCAGGGCGGCGATGTCGTGGTCTCGCTTGACAATGTGATCGAGGGGCGATACAACTCGAGCTTCACGATCACGCTCGCGGCTGAGTTTTACAAGCCACTGACGAACTCCCAGAGCCACAGCGTCATCAAGAAGCCCAGCAGCAAACCGGACCTGGTGCTGCCCATCTCCAAGAGCGCCACGACCTATGGCTGGTTCACAGTCGAGCCCAACAGCGTCGGCAAGAACTTCAAGCTCGTGACGCTGCCGCTCAACACCGAGGAGCTCTACCTCGAGGTCTTTTTGTCACACCACCAGTGCGACGAGTTCTACTACACCAACCCGCCAGACTCGTATGCGCAGCCGCTCGGCTGGTGCGGCGGTGGGCCGTTCAGAGAGGTGCAAGTACTCGTAGACGATGAGCTTGTGGGCGTCGTGTGGCCGTTTCCGCTGCTCTTCACGGGCGGTTTGAACCCGTACTTGTGGCGTCCGATCGTCGCGATCGGCGCCTTCAACGCACCGACGTACGTGCTCAACCTCACGCCGTTCCTGGGCAAGTTCCTCGACAACCAACAACACAACGTGACGTTCTTCGTGGACTACGGCGTGGACTTCTGGCCCATCGACGGCAACCTACTCGCGTACACAGACAAGTACGGCAAGGCCACGAAGGCGAAAGTACTGGAGAAGCGCATCGACCGCCACGTTGTGCCCACCGCGACCAGCCAGGTGAACGGACTAGACGCGAATTTCACGCTGCAGGCGAGCCGCAGCTTCTACGTCAAGTCGAGCGTCACGACGTCGAAGGGCACCAAGATCTACATGATCAACCAGCAATTGGACTACTCGAACCGCCAGGAGTACCTGGAGAACGGTGACATTGGCATCTTTGAGGGCCACACGAAAGTCAAAACCACGCACTCCGTGAGTTCGCTCTTTGGTATTGTGCAGAGCACGATCACACAACACGAGGACTACCCGATCTATGGCCGCTCGTACTATAAGCCACGCGCTGACGGCTCGTACATTCTCGACGCGGACTTGCAGAACGCGTTCTCGCGCTCGCTGAGCATCAAGGCGTCGCCTCTCGAGCTGCTCTTCCCGACGAGCTTCCGCTTCAACTACGAGCCGAAGAGCGTGGCCATCGCGCTCAACGGCACGGCTTCCGTGGACTCGCTCGTGGGCGGCAACGGTACCACACAGGCGTCGTACCAGTCCAAGTCGCCGACCAGTGGCTGCTTCTTGCGCAAAGTGGCCGCGACCGCCGGCGTGCTCACGAAGGATGAGAGCGACACCAAGTGCGCATCGCTGTCGTTACGCTCTGAAGACGACGAGGCGTAGAAGCCAATGAGTGGCAAATATTGGGAGCTGGTGGCGTCAGGCGTGACAGTGTGTTCTGTATCAACTCAAATTCAGTCGGGTCGTTATAGACAGACAGCGAGTGTAACCGTACGGAGCTCTATGCCAGTCTGACAGCCACATAGGATCCTTGAAGCGGAGGGGTCAAGCAAGAGCGTTTGTTGACCCCTGACGACCCAATCACGCACAGTACTCGGCTCTCGAGCGCTCCCAGCCACAGCCACACGTTTCTGCTGATACAATTTTGACACGCCTCAACAAATCTTCGCAACGTAACGTCCACAGTTACAGTTATTTTTTTTTTTAACAAATGCAATTTTTGTCCCAGAAACGCTCATGCTCTTTGCCTATCAGAAGTATGTGGCTATCATTTGCATTCGTCACCATTTTCGATGCGGAGACTGACTTTGTGGACGGAACACAGTGGCTGATGAGGTGTGCGCCTGCTGGTTCTTTCGACACTTTCTGGAATTCCCAGGGGCGTTCGAATTCGGTGCTGAACACACGAACGGTGTTGCGGCGGGTTTGCTCTCTCTTTTGGTGGGGCTCATCATCCTCACCAAAAATGTTGCGGCTCTTTGGTGCTGAACTTTGTACCTTCCACGTTGAAGCGAAGGTTTGTTTCTATTCTGAGCGAGTGAGTGAATGAATGAAATGCCTACCAGAAAAGATGGGATTAATAGAAACAAAACAGAAAAACATGTATGTCATGTGATCGATCAACTTCACGGTCGAAAGTGCAGCCGAGCGACCACTTGGCTGCGTTCCTGTGGCACTATGACAATGCTGTTTCTAGGATGTATCTACAGATACACTTTGCAGTTTCTGAGCTGTTGTATTAGCGCTGATGTCTGCTTGTCTGTCCGTTCTGCAGTAACGTTAGGCTATCCTCGTTTGCATTTGAAAGGCAAAACAGCAGTCAGCCTGTATCTCGCTGCTTGAACAAGCCATGGCTGCTTCTTGCAAAATAGTGGCTGTGGTTGGCGCTGCGTCTTTGCTGGGTGCTCGCAGGATTTGCAGACGCTGATACATACACGCGATCGCTTGGGCAAACAAGACAAGAAGCGCCAGGCAAAATGCGAGCAACAGCAATAGCGAGCAGCAAAGGTGAATGCACCGTCAGAACCCGGCCCAATTGCCAATCACTCACTCGCCAGGTGCAGGTTGATCTGATTGACACAGAGACCATCATTCGCGCTGTAGCCACCTTTGTGGTCAGACTCGTATTTTTACTGTCTGCATCCACTAAAGTATATATCGCTCCTCTCCTCTGGTCGACAGCCGCTTATGCCAAAAAGAGACGCTACGCTGCGCCACAGAGATTCAACACTTGAACGGGAGTGGACAGTAGCTCTTCAAATTTTTCCTGCTCCATACATTCTCCAAGTGAAAGTGGATTTTTTCTATTTTCAGTTGACATGTCGGACCAGGATCGGCTGAAAAATTCTGGTTTGTGGTGAAGACGAAGCAAAGATCGCGTCCCACTCGGCGCGTGTGCGTCATCTGGGACTGGGCTCTCCATTCCGACTCGAAACGCTCCGAGGGGCGACTGACTGACTGACTGACTAGAGGAGGAGGAGGGGCACCAGTGATCATGGCTCCACACATCCCGAATCTCCTCCAGGAGCGCACGTGACTCACAGCAATATCACCATTGTACTAGAGCCACACACAGTGCACAGCGACAGACAGATGATCTCGCCACAGGTGATCCAGGAACTGCTCACAGTCCGCCAGGTGCTGCACTACCTGCCAGCGTCGCCCAAGACCGAGAAGGGCTGGACCCAGCAGGAGCAGCAACTCTTCTGGGATGCGCTCGCCAAGTTTCCGCAGGGACCGTGGACCACGATCGCCGAGTACATCGGCACCAAGTCGACTCGCCAGGCGATGACGCACGGACAGAAACTGCGCCAGAAGCTCAACCGCTGGCGCAAGCGCTTGCGGCGAACGCCCGCCGCGGCACTCGCGCTCGCGGAGGACCCAGAGCTGCTCGACGACGACGTCAAGGCCTCGATCGCACTCAGCTCCGTCATGATGGCCTCGAGTGCCATGTCGACCACGAGCGGGATGATGCTGATGCGCAACACGTCGCCGATCATGACCTCGGGACCCACGGCGATGTCCATGGCAATGCCCACGCTCTCGACCACGAACGCTCTCGCGAGTCACCACACAGCGCTCAACATCGATGACGTCGGACCTCTTCCACATTACAGGACTCGATCACGTACCATGCCACCGAGCACAACTTACGGGTTGGAGCCAATCGCGACAACCGGATTGTCAGATATAATGAGCTACTCGGAGTTCCTGATGGCGACACTTCCGTTTGCGTCGTCTGGCAACTCGTCTTCGTTCGCCAGCACGCCCGTGGCCACCGCAACTTCACTCTCGTTTGACCGCATGGCTACGTCGATGGCCATGACGATGGCGACGACAGCGCCGACGCTGCCTGCGTCCTTTGTCTCATCGGGAAGACTGGGTCAACAGATGAACCCTCCGCACCACCACCACCACCTCCACCAAGCACATCGCCGACCAGCAGCAGCGATGGCTGCTGCCAATGCTGCTTCTGCCAGTGCTGCTGCTGCCAGTGCTGCTACTGCGCTTCCAGCGGGATTTGATGACGATGGCGTTCGCTACGCGCTCCCGCAGTCGATGGTCGATGACCTCGCCGACGTGCTCTGGGATTATTGAGCCAACCAAGGCGCTGGCAACCTCCTCCTCCGCTCTCTCTCACACTCTGAAGCCAGCAAGACCCCCTCCCCTGGAGGTCACCCAATTTGTTTATGAATGGTCCAGTGTGTGTGAAAACGGAAAGCCCCCCAAACCTCCAGCATAGTAGCTAGTAGCAGTTAGTAAGTTCTCTTCGTGTTTCTCTTCCGCTTCTCCCCTGCGCGTGTCGTGAACGAACCAAATAAGTTATCAAGTGCTAATCAACAAAGTCAATCAAAGATCAACCAACCACTTTTCTTCCTGGCCATCTTGCTCAAACAGCAACCTTGGTACAAAACGACCTTCACACATTGCTGAGAGGCTTTAACTGAGCAACGATCAACTTCGACGGGATTATGCTAAACATCAGAGCATCAGCCTAAAACCACCCACAATTCGGTTTTTTGTGAAAGCATTCAATACCTGATTGCCTGAAATTCGAACCCTCTCCAAATGTTCTTCGATATGCGAAATAATTTTATTTATATTTATTTTTAAATGGAATCCTCCTACGAGATTTCGTGAAGTACCTGAAACGGAATTTCTTTTCCAGATCAATCATAAAAGTACGCTTCCTAATGCAATTGTAATTCTACATATAATCACACAGTTTGATTTCTAATCGCTGACATTTGCAGATTTTTCGTTACTTCAACCTGGCAATTTAGGGGATCAAGCAACATGGCAGAAGATATATGAACAAGAAACATGGCGAGCAGCCCCAACGCACAGCCACAGACGCTTAACGTCTCGTCATCACACGCGCCACCGCGTCAGGCCTTCACGCTACGGTGGCGAAGCAACCGCTGCGAGGACCACGGGCAGGTACTGTGCCATCCTACTTGTCACAGTAGGTAGCTCTTCGCTCTTAGTGAAATGTAGCTTGGACTAACTGAATGGCGATGTCACTTGCTCTCACAGTGCGCGTACGAAAAGCTGGTCGCTACGCGCTGCCACAACGGAGAATCGTTGGCTGGCGCTGACGAGACGGAGCTGGAAGTTTACACAGGGCGTGCCTGTGATCCGATGCTGTCTAGCTGGACGTACGAGCTCACTGTACCTGGCGATGTGAAGCGGGACGTGCTATCCACCATGGAGATCGTTTCTGATGGCTACGGCGAGCGTGAGCCCCAAGAGGTCCTCTGGACGCGAAGTGGTCTCTATTTCAAGCCAGAGAGTGACTTTGTGATGAACATCTCGATCGTAGACGACGGGAGGGACGTGCAAGTGCAGTTCAACGCCATCGGCCAGCAGCAACAGGAAAGCAACGGTGACCAGCCATCCGAGATGCCTCTCATCCTCACACTGTTAGCAGCTGTTGTTGCTCTCTTGTATGCGATCGCAAAGATGAGGCCAAGAGAATCTTTCGGTCCAGAGGTAAGCACTCGCTCGACTGGAAATGGTTCAGGATATCACACGGAGCCGCTGCTGCCCAGGACGTCAGGTGCTGAAAATCAGAAACCAATCCGACTCACGAGCCTGGATGCGTTCCGCGGCCTCACGATCTGCTTTATGATCTTCGTCAACTATGGAGGTACCTACTTTCACCATACCGTCACTGCGTTTGCGTTCGATTGGATCAGTCTGCAGTGCTGACTGACTGTTTGTCTGTTTCTCAGGAGGAGGCTTCCAGATTTTCAACCATAGCGTCTGGGATGGCGTCACAGTCGCTGACTTCGTGTTTCCCTGGTATGTATACTTCCATAAATGGAGAGCTGGGGATCAACGTATTAACACCAATGTGATTATATTTCTCCACTAGGTTCGCGTGGATCATGGGTTTCGGCATCTTCCTGTCGGCGTACAACTCGGTGCTACAGCCAAAACCTCATCAAGCTCAACAGAGATCGCCACCCCGTCTCCCCATTCTCACGCGCTCACTAAGGCTGTTTGCCCTTGGGCTGTTTCTGAGCACCAGTCCAGACTGGAGTCACTGGCGAATCCCAGGTGAGTTTGCCAAATTGTTTTTGAATCAATCTCAGCCAACCATACCTCATTTCACTCTCTCTTACTTTGTATGCCCAGGAGTGCTTCAAGCACTGAGCGTGGCGTACTTTGCTGTTGCGATGATGGACAGTGTATTCCCACCACGGCCACGCGATCCCAAGCATCTGCAGCGCTTCATTCTGTCACATGTGGCGCTCGGTCTGCTGCCGCTGGTCATTCTAAACCTTTCAGCGACCTTCTTGCTGCACGTCCCAGGGTGTCCAACGGGGTACCTAGGACCCGGTGGCACTTCGGATGGCGGGAAGTTCCAAAACTGCACGGGTGGGGCGCATTTGTACGTCGACACGCTGCTTTTCGGTCGAAACCACCTGTTCCAGTCGCCCACGTGCCAGAAAGTGTACCACACTGGCGCTTTCGACCCTGAAGGCGCGCTGAACTGGCTCATGGTCGCCGTCACGACCTACCTGGGGTACATCTCCGCCGCACTAGTGGTGGTCCCCAGACAATCACTGCCAGCAGGTGCAAAGCAGCAAAGAATCCAGACTCTGATGGCGCTTGGAGCTGTGTTTCTCGTGGTGAGTGTGATTTCCGGAGGCGTCCTTGTGGCTCAGAAGCCCTGGGTGCCGCTGAACAAGAACCTTTGGTCCGTATCGTACGTGTTGCTGAGTTCAGGACTCGCCTGTCTGCTGCAAATGATTTTGTTCATTGGCGTGGATGGTTCTACTACAACTGCTGCTGCGTCCTGGTCTGGCTGGCCACTCGTCTCGATCGGCAAGAACTCGGTCGTCATCTACGTCATGGTGAGGCTGCACCATTCAAGGGTTCCGCGACAGGCGATGGCTACTGACTGTATTGATGAAATGGTTGTGTGTACCTATTCTTGTTTGCTGTTGTGTGTAGCACGAGATCTGCCAGAGCTTCACCCCCTTCTCGTCTCGAGCCATCCACGCAGGGGACGCTCTGAGCCACACAGCGCTCGTTCTCTTCAACGTCGTCGGCGTGCTCAGGTTCGTAGTATTGCCATCTCTTTCTCTCTCTTTTGACTTCTGCCAACAGAGCCGAAAGCGCAAATGGCTTGCTTGTTGACGATCTTCTGTGCGTACTACATCCCTATTGTTCGACTGAGCTCTGATAGCCACTCATTTGTTGTTTTGTGTGTGTTTTGCTTTTGGCTTCATTCTCGACTGCAGTTGGATCACTGTAGCTATCTGGCTTCACCAGCGGAAGGTTTTCCTCAAAGTGTAAGAGTGCGAAAGTGGACACTTATGACTTATTCAGCCACTCGAGAGGATAATTTGAAGACGCTGATTGCTCACCAGAGCGGGTGCGTTGTCATCGAAACGCGGCGGCGGATTGCGGCGGCGAATCGCGAGCCATCGAAGAAAAAGTCCTCTCATTCGCGTATCATAAAAATTGTAAGTGGCGTTTGTTTTTCCCTGAACCTCTTGCTATTTCTCGTGGCTCGCAGAAAATGTACCCATTTTGATTTTGATGCCTGTGTCACGAAAGTACGGTATCCGATGGCGATCAGAAGGACGGCAGATATCATTCGTCTTATGGCTACAAAACGCTAATGGAGCAAACAAAAAGAGGGATCGACCCCCAAGGCGAATCAATTCTCCTTTAGAACGACCAATTCAAGACTGGCTGACTGACTGACTGTCAAGAAAGCAACTTTGAAGCTACCAACAAAGCAAGGAGGTGAAGCGAGTGTGCTCGTGTACCCGCTCGCTCACTGTTCAAGTCCTAGGGGACACCGGAGCCCGACCCTAGCTCTCCACAGACTCCCTCACAGTGAATCTGATTGTTTGGATGTAGCTTCTAGGGCCGGAACAACACTCAGAGTAGCGTTTTGAAAGAGCAAAGCGGTGCGAGCTGGTTCATCAATACCAAGGGTTTAGTCCGCAGAAGACCATTTCTCGACTGACTCAGAGGAAACAGGTTTAATTTCAATCAAGTCCCTGGGTACGAGAGGGACCTGAGCCCACCAACCACAGAGCTCCCCAAGAGGGCTTGATTGCTCGACAGATGATGTTGAGGTCAAATCAACACTCAGAAGTGGTTTGGGACCATATCTTTGGGCAGCGCTTTCTCATTTATTTCCACCACAAGTGGGGCATACGAGTGTTCGATTGAAATGTAGGCTTGAGTGATGCTGATGTTGCAATCGAATATGATTGCAACCCCCAAGCCAAGTCAGATATCCCAGGAGCCCAGGAGTACCACTGATAGTCTCAATGTACTTTGAAGTCTCAGTCGCCACCACAAACCTTCGGATATTAAGAAGACGCCGAACCATTTTGTACCTCACTTTACAATCTCCGAGCTAGATCAACTATCCGCCCTCGACAAAGATGCCCATTTCTGCTCATGTGCAGAGTGAACTATTCCAGCGTACACCCGCCTCCCGAAACAACTTCACCACCACTGATCAGAACTCGCTGATCCGCATCCCACCCCACAAGACTGTCGTCAGCAGCCTCTTCAGACCCAGAAGCCACGAACAGAAGACGCTCACATACGAAAGGCGCGGTCTGGATCCCGAGAGAGCACGAACGCTTCCTCGAAGGCCTCGAGCTCTGCCCATTGGGTCCATGGAAATTCGTCGCGGTCTGCATCGGCTCCAAGACCACCCGACAGACGATCACGCACGCACAAAAGTACCGCCAGAAGATCGCGCGACGGCGGCGCAAACTGTGCATCACCGTGCGCGACATCCTCGAACCGTGATCGTCACCAGCGCTGTCGCAGTAGCAGCAGCAGCAGAGGCAGAGGCAAGGTATACCGGCGTATGTGGGTGGTGGTGGTGGTGAGAGTGGCAGCCACAACAGTGAACTGGAGTCCGACCTCGATTTTGACTCGGGGTCATCTGTATCCGACCTGGAGCTCATGACGTTCATGACCGACTTGGATCTCCTGAGCGAGACGGAGTGCTCCTAACTAGCTTCCACTCCGACCCTGGATAGTGCTTCGAAGTACTTTTCTAATACTACTACGTCGCAGTACAAAAGTGAGCAAAGTCAGAGTCATAGATAGAATCAAGAGCAAGAGCAAGCAGAATGAATGGATGAATAAGTACATGGAGTTTATTACAAAGAGTTAATGATTGTGCGTGCCATCCTCTTGAACAGTTTATCTTATGTACACGAAAATGGTCGAGTTGCTGGGACGAAACACTTGAAAAATGGACAGGAAGGAGCCTTGAAAAGTAGTCAGACGATAGAACAGCGGTGGGCGTTGGCAGTGGCTGCAGGCGATAGCTCAGCTCGAGATCCTCATTGATACTCGCTCTCGCGCTCACTCTCGCGCTCACTCTCGCCAAACCAGATCTGGATGTCTTCGTGGTTCACACGCGTGAGCTCGTCCGGCACGAACGCGAACGCGAACGCGAACTCTAGCGCCGAGCCGCCATCATCAGACACCAACGAGCCAATATCGGAGACCCCAAACGCAAACAATGGCTCGTCGAGACTCCACGGCTGAAGCGAAAACGGCACACTAGTGGCCTCGGTCTCGGCACCAAGCAGCATCACCGACTCGTGAAGCAGCTGCTGGTCCACCAGGTTGTCCGCGTCCCGCATGAGCTGCTGGACGAGCTGGCGGTCCAAGTCGTCGTCACTGCCGCTGTGACCTTCGCTACCACCACCTACATTAAGCTCGCCGTTGTAGAAGAGCTCCAAGATCGACTCTTCAAGTGTACCAACAGCAATCGGCTCAGAGCCATGCTCCAAAAGCAGGTCTCCGCTATTCGACACCGGTGTCAAGGCCACCGTCGCAGGCGCCACTGCAACAGCACTAATCGGAGGCTGTGTGGCGGTTCCTCCCGTGGCATTCTCAGTCGACTGCCGCTCTCGCGCTTGCTGCTCTAGAGCGCGGCGGCGTCGCTCGATCTTCTGGCGGTACTTTTGCGCGTGAGTCATCGCCTGCCGCGCGGTCTTCGTGCCGATGAAGTCCGCAATCGCCTTCCACGGACCACTGGGGAATACTTCGAGCGCCTCGAGGAAGCGCTCGTGCTCCGCTGGCACCCACATTGCACCGAACGCGGAAGTGCGAGGAAATGATCCAGATGGATCAATCGGCATGACAAGCTGCTGGCGCGTGATGGGGATGCGGATCGGCGTCCGATTGCGCGTGGTGTTGGCGGTCTCGCCTGCTGCTGCTGTCGCTGGTTGGAACATCTGCTCGCGGACGCGTGGGGTAATGGCCATTGCGAATGGATACAAGTACAGACTGGTTGATGACTGGCTGGCCGGGAGGCGCAGATACACAAACGAGGTGGCTGGTGCTGGTAGAACGAGTGCGCGTGTGTGTGCTGTTGTCGCTTGTGCTGTTGGTGGCAAAAGCGAGAGTGAGCTCGTCGGAGCCAAGCGCGGCGGCACGGCATCCCTTGTGTGGCGTCTACTGGACTGCGAGTTGACTTGCGTTCACTATGCGGCTATATGTGCGGGGCTTGTCAGTCTGTACCCATGGCTTCCAGTACTACGCGTTGTCACATCCGCTCGCCAGACAGTTTACAGCGCACCTGCTCCTCCTCCATGAGCTCTTCGGTGTGTTTGCTTGCTTTCTTGTTGAGCAGCGACCTGCTTTCGAGAAAGAAAAGAGGCGCTTCATAAAAAAGACAGCCATAATTGAAGTTAACACCACTCAGTACATTTTATCCTGGACAGCAACACACTTTTGCCCAGCTGGAAGAAGCGCAATGGCTGATTATGATGGTGTCCGTCCGTGAAACGATGACTCAGTGCTATTGCATCGACCCTGCGTAATGTTGGTGATGGCGCCGTAGATCCAATTTTTTCTCGCACTGCATCACAAGGCAACCAGGGTTTTAGCTCCTGCACTTGAGAGAATGTATCTGCAATGTACTGATGTAAAGTGCCAGTCTTCCCATCCAGAGGCTTTGTGCTTTGGGCTCGCTGCAATTGTGCGTTTTCTGTGTACATTTATGTGTGAAAAATCTGTTCTCGTGTGCTTTCTTTCGTACTTAGTGTGAAGTCGACTTTGCAAACACGCCAGCGCAGGCGGTTAGGGATATTCGTGCTGAGCCGTGGATACACCATTTTCCCGGTGCCACGAAAAAACAAAACAGGCTTGGCCAGTCCATCCTTCCACCAGTCCATCCATCCATCGCTCACGCGCGAGTCCGCTGGTGGCCAGTTCGCATGCTCGCTCGCGCGAACTGAATAGCGCAGAAGGAAGGGGGTTACTTTAATACTGTGAGAGCACACCAAGCCAGACTCAGATCTGATTCTTCGCGATGTGAGACTCGCAAGAGCCAACTTGACGCTCAATGCCATGATCGCAATGTCCACAATGGGACAGCTACGGCAGTGTCAATTCAGAAGACGACGTCCAAGAATGGATCCGGTGACGAACTGGGGACCTTCTTGGAGCACGGTCCCTCCCTCTCTTCCAGCGCGAAAGGCGAATGACGCTCCTAACCCCCTCTCTCTAGATGTGTCCGCATCATATCAAGTCATTGCATTTTAATCAAACATCTCTGTGCTAACTTTGAAGTAGTGTTAAGTGCTCTTTTCAATTCCGTAGATTAATAAATACCACATCAGTAAGCATTCAACACTTCCTGCAGACAACAGAGCACATCCCAGAATTGCGATCAGGGCATCAAAAGAATTTCGTTCGCGACGACGGCAGGCTGATGAGGACAACGCGACTCCGCGATTTCACGTATTGAATGCGTCGTGCTTTCTCAATGGCGTCGAGTTCGCTCGTCGCCCCCCCTCACTTCGTCATTCTGCCAAACAAGTCACGCGTGTGGTGTGGTGGATTCTTTCGTGACTCCAGCACGCCCTGACACCCGGCTCCAAGTCTCTAGGGTACACATGAGGCATAGACAGCCTCAAGCCACGAATTCAACATGAAATCTAACCCTACAGTGAAGATGGATGGAAGGGAGGGGAGGCGTGGCAAGTTCACTTCACTTCATCGGCACGACCAGATGAAGAGTGCGAGGAGAAGAAGATGAGAGGAGACATTCGAAGGACTGCCTGGTCTCTGATCTGATCTGATCCTTCGGTACATGAGACGCTCATCTCAGAGAGTGTGCGCTCGAATAGTGCTGCTCTGCGCGCTGCGTGTGCTCTTGCCTTTTTGAAAAAGACTCGATAAAACGCGGCTGATTTGTTTGTTGCCTCCCTACGGTAGGAGGACGAGCGTGAGTTCACTCCAGCAGATCGAGGTGCGATCCCTTCGACGTTTGGGTTAACTATCACCTACTGCTGCAGTACCTTCGGTACTTCGCAGCTTACATTGACTGGGAAAGTTACCACTCGACCATGAAGGAAGAGCTTCTCATACTCTACCAACAATTGACTTTGATGCACTGATTGGCAATTGCAAGCATCATCAACAACAACAATTGTTTAGAGTAAGTACATTGACGATTTGTTACAACATAGTGGAAATTAATAGCGCGAGTCCCATCCTTTTGTGAAGCATATCCACAAGAAAACGGTACAAAATACTTGGAAAATGGACAGGAAGGAGCCTCGAAAAGTAGTCAGACGATAGAACAGCGGTGGGCGTTGGCAGTGGCTGCAGGCGATAGCTCAGCTCGAGATCCTCATTGATACTCGCTCTCGCGCTCACTCTCGCGCTCACTCTCGCCAAACCAGATCTGGATGTCTTCGTGGTTCACACGCGTGAGCTCGTCCGGCACGAACGCGAACGCGAACGCGAACTCTAGCGCCGAGCCGCCATCATCAGACACCAACGAGCCAATATCGGAGACCCCAAACGCAAACAATGGCTCGTCGAGACTCCACGGCTGAAGCGAAAACGGCACACTAGTGGCCTCGGTCTCGGCACCAAGCAGCATCACCGACTCGTGAAGCAGCTGCTGGTCCACCAGGTTGTCCGCGTCCCGCATGAGCTGCTGGACGAGCTGGCGGTCCAAGTCGTCGTCACTGCCGCTGTGACCTTCGCTACCACCACCTACATTAAGCTCGCCGTTGTAGAAGAGCTCCAAGATCGACTCTTCAAGTGTACCAACAGCAATCGGCTCAGAGCCATGCTCCAAAAGCAGGTCTCCGCTATTCGACACCGGTGTCAAGGCCACCGTCGCAGGCGCCACTGCAACAGCACTAATCGGAGGCTGTGTGGCGGTTCCTCCCGTGGCATTCTCAGTCGACTGCCGCTCTCGCGCTTGCTGCTCTAGAGCGCGGCGGCGTCGCTCGATCTTCTGGCGGTACTTTTGCGCGTGAGTCATCGCCTGCCGCGCGGTCTTCGTGCCGATGAAGTCCGCAATCGCCTTCCACGGACCACTGGGGAATACTTCGAGCGCCTCGAGGAAGCGCTCGTGCTCCGCTGGCACCCACATTGCACCGGAAGCACTAGTAACTCGAGAGAGCGACGAGATAGGAGGTAAATCCTCAAGCGGAAGTGGCGGGGGCTGCTGGCGCGTCACTGAGATGCGAATCAGCTCCCGGGCGTTCGAGGTGGAGGTCGAACGTTGGAACATTTGCTGGTGGACGCGCGGGGTGATCGTCATTGCGTTTGGTGTCACTGTCGTTTGCGATTGTCTGGGAGGTGGCAAAAGTGAAAGTGCAATGCAAAGTGAACTTGCTGGAGCACAGACCAAACGGTATCTACGCAAGTCAGAACAGCGAAGCGGATGGGTACACATGCTAAAAAGATATCCAGTAGTATTTATTTATAGAGGTAATAATGGCGCAAGTTGTAGTGAAGCGATATGGTGGTTGATGTTTGTGCAAGCTGTTGGCAAGCTGTTGCAAGCGACAACTCGTTTCTGGTTGTTTGCTTGGCTTGTTGGGATTCTTCAGACTCGGGGGCTCTTTGGTCGCTTGTCGACGCGACGACAGCTGATGTCATCCCCGTGCAGCCATAAATAGGTTAATGCATCCGTGGAAAGTACGCAATCAGAGTCATCTTGCTCATTGCCATGAGCGAACGTACGTGTGCCTCTCGCTCCGCAAAGGGCGGTGTGGTCAAAGCCATGCCCATTTTATCGGTCTTCTCAAAAGAAAACATCCTCCATAATTTTATGTTTCCATCCATCTGAGGAATCCCTTTTCTCGCCAAAGTATTAAATTATAGAATACGTTCATTTAATGAATATCGAATGGGGTGTTGGGCGACGGAGAATCTGAATCGTTTTCCTGTGGAAGCGACTCATACCGTCAGCTTTTGAAGTGGAAGACAAGCGATTAAACTGTGAGCGTGGGCTACGAAGGGGCTCAAGCTGTAAGAAGTGTGCAACTCACAACAGGAGGGCGTGTCCAGTCAGGCAACAACAACGCGGATCACCCCTAAGTCATCAGAGTCGTGATTTCACAAATTAAACGTATCACAGTCTAAGAAAGCCCAAGCGAGGTTCATACTACCTACCAAAAACTATGCCCTGAAGGGACGAAGAGAGTGCAACAGCTAAACCACCAACTAGAAAATTATATCACTTGGAAACATTCGTTGAACTGGTTGTTTTACTCAAATAATTATTACAATGGGTGGCACTCGATTTTACCATCAGTTTCATGCAAATCCTCCAGCTCCTGTGGTTGGAAATGAAACGTAGCGACTCTCAGAGTCATCATAAACCGATCTCAAAATGGCTCAAATGACACAGTGACATCGGACACATTTCGCTCTGCTACATGTCCAGGCAAAGACATGGATATTTAGAGAACGTGCACGTGGTTGGATCAGTAAGAGACGAGAACTCCCTAATCTAAGTCGAGAGATTTACTCAGATCTGATCTTCTGTTACACGTCACATGAATTTTTCTACCGTTTTATGTAAAGTGGGTGCCAAATATGTTAAGCAAAGGTCTATAGGGGTAAAATATAGTCAAGCGCGAACACCTGAGCTGGGCAACCCAAACCGATCTGCTGGTAAGTTAGAACTCGCGTTGCGTTTTGAGTGCTTGCTGTGTGAGCACCGAAATCGCCGATGTGGGTCTCTATATATTGTAGTGCTCCATTACCAGTGCTCGACTACTTGGGTGCTTGAACAGTGACATACTTGCGAGATGGGTGAGCAGCTAACTAACTGGGGTCTCAGCTAATTCTGCGTTTAGTATGGGATATGTGGTGATCTATCGGTTGTTTGTGGTCTTCATGGTTCTCATTGGCAGGGAGCTTGGGTTTGCCACGTGGTCCTACTCGCCAGACCAAATGTCGCCATGGTTTACACACGTGAGCTCGTAGGCCACAAACTCGAATTCGAGTATCGAGCCGCCACTGAGATGAGTTAGTTTCAAGCGCTAGCGTTTCGACAACGCGGCGTCCCACAATAGGACAATAGGCTCAAGTCCAAGCTGAGGCAGAGATGTAGCATCCCGATCGAAACTCCGAAGTCCGTAGTGGCATCTCATTGGTTCCTGCCGCCGCCACAGCGGTGAGTAGAGATCCGATCGCTTGTTTTGTTCTGCAACCTTCAACAACACTTCCGCATAATCAGTTTGGATGGTGGGCTCAGATATGATCTGTTCTCACACGTCACAGGAAACTCCGTATTGTTTTATGTAAATGGGTGTACTATGCGCTACAAAATTTGATGTGGTGACCCTGATCCAAATAGGAACACAGTAGTAGCAAACGAAAGCAGCGAATCGATACATTTCATGCTTCTATCCGGGTTTCTTTTTCGGCGGGTAAAGCCCTTTGACAAGTTTCATTAGCGCGACATCGCTTCTAGAGCCTCACTTTGTTCTGTTACTGCACTACTAGCTTAGAACTATGGCCATTTCCCAGTGACTACTGGGTCATCACCTCGTTGTGCTCTCCTGGACGGATCAAGCGGTCGATTTGCACTCAGATCTGGCCTCTCTCTCACGAGTCAAGTGAGGTCTTTCAATGTTCGCTAAATGGTGACACTAGTAGAAGATAGTAGAAACATCGAAGAGGTAGCTTGAGCAAGCTTAGGAACGTTCTTGAGGCAAGCCAAGTTGTGATGAAGTCGATCCGCTGTTGCCTCTCAACACGCTTTACGCCCACATACAAGCTATGTAGCTGAGGATGTGGAAAGATACTCACACGCAAATGCATCTTTTCGCAGCTTCAAGTTTAGAATGCACTCTATTACGAAATATCGGCGTACACCTCTCAGGTCGTGTTGGTCTTGCTGCAATTTGGTCCTCCCTGAGGTGCATCCTCGTATTCGTATTCGCGCTTGCCAGCTCCTCCATTTTCCAATCTCGTCGGAAATGGCAATGTTGCACAGGCTACAGCAAACATGTCGCAGCGCAAAAGCTTAGTCAACGCCTCAAGAAACCAGACGCTCTCGGTTGGTCGCGCTGCCAAGAGTTCTTTCGCGGCGCGCGCACGGCGATGATCAGCGAGCGTAATGTTCGCTGCAACACGGTACAGTACAGTATTCGAGGCGCTGGTTGGCTGACTGAGCTGCGAGGTCGAGCAGGACGAGGTGCAGATGGTGAATGAGCAGCGACCACTCTGTAATCGGCTGAACATCGTTGAAGAAACGACAGCCAGGAGGAACACGAGGGTCAAGTCGGTCAGAGTCCGCTTCTTATTTCATGGCAGCCACGTACCGTGTCGATCCGAAGCGCACGCTGCTGTTGTTGCAGCCAGCTGGCCGTGCCATGTCGTGATAACGCAGCACATGACAGTCGCGTTTCTTGAAGCGTGGTGCACGTCATACCAGCATCCGTGGTGCTAGTGGAGCCATGTTGACTGTCGTTTGACCAATGCGCATGCCCGGACTGCGCATCAGGCTGCAGAACACGAACTCCGGTCGCTCTACTAACTGCCGCCAATCAATACGAAGCGCATGGGTTCCTACACTGAGTTGTCAATCTTATAGTCTTATGGCTGGCTAGTGTTGTCAATCCATCTCAGTCCCATGGCAAGATCGCTTCGAAAGGTTTCTGAGCCACACAAACCGCTTGAAACGTTCGAAGAAACCGAACTGGGGCAGTTTTCCACCAGTCGTTTTGACTATCTGCTCAAAATGTGTACCAAGAAGTCACTATTTATCTTCCAGGAGCACATTCTGAGGGATCCATTTTTGCGTGACATTCACGTAATATCTTGCGTCCTGTTTTGCAGCAAAAGTTGGCTTGACGGTTTTGATTGGCTGAAAAACGTCCGATTCGCGGTACAGTAATTCTGGAGAGAGCCGTTTTGGTTTTTGCGATCTTTGGGATCGAGCGGGTCCCACATGTCACGTGTGCTTCGCCATGTCACACGTGTGCTGGTTGTGTCAACTCGTAACGCCTGGTAATGATGATCATGTCAGCCAGGAGCTCTTTTGGTGTAATCTTTCTCTTTGTGTGGCATTCGATGAAATGGCTGGATGGGAAGGCAGGCAGGTCATGCAACACAAGCGTTATACGGTCTGTCTCTTTCAGGAATACGTAGACAGGCAGACGCACGCAAAGGTATTGCCAGTGATGTGAAGGTATCACCAGCGAGGTGGCTGGTGGTGACTCGCTTGATACATTTGTGGTACGATCTCACTGCGGGCGGGGGGATGGATGGATGGACTGTGAGGTGGCATGGCGTGTGCTGGCCATCTGAATGCCTGCTGGATAGCTTGCTCAGGATGGAGTGGGTGAGAAATACGTACGTATGGATGTGGTGGTGGTCACTCATTAACGATTTGGGCGTGTTCCTCTCATCAAGAACGCTGATGAATCTGTCTACTGTTTGTATCAAGCGACGTTTGCTTGATTTACGGATCATAGAGTATTGATGTGTCTATCTTTCATCTGTCATTGCAATCCAGCAGTCAATCGATCTATCCTGTTGAAGTGAAGATGGGTACAGCCAGCGATGGCAGAAGAAGAAGACATGAGGTAAAGCAGAGCAAGCGTCCAGACGAAAATGCGAATACACTGTAGCTCTGTATTGAGATGTTTAACAATTGCAGCAGAGACTTTAGGTGGCGGTTTCCTATCGCAACTCGGTGCGCTCGTGCTCGATTCATCGTCGATTAGACTTCTGGCGTGCGCAGTATGAGCTGACTGTTCACTCAGATGGTGATCGCTGGCGTCTGTCGGTCTGTCGTCACGTGATGCGTCAACTGACGAATGCTCACGCGAGCTGCTGCTGTTGTTGGGACAAGCGAAACACGGCTTAGTCGAAAAAATGTGTTCGTTGCAAGCTGGTGCAACATTAGCTGTCAGCGTCTCTGCATCACGCGTGCATACCTATTTGTTCCTCGTTGCCTGTCCGTTTGTGTCCATTCAGCCAACCGCGCGTCGTATGTGGCAAAAACAACAACACCAACCAACCAACCAGTAATCGAACACACTGGTTATCGAAGGCGCGACTTCATTTCGGATCTCGACACTCGACCACCTGTCGTTGGCTAGTAGTTCGTCCTTCAGGATCAGGTCGGTTGGTTGGTTAGAATAAAGTCCAGACTGATACGTTCCCAGCCATGCATCCATCCAGATAGCTCAGTCCGCATTCACGCTTGCGTCCAGCACAGGGGCATACAGAGAGAGAGATCGGTCACTGGAATGATGCATCAATCAAGCGGCTGCCAACCTGCGTGCGAGTGCCGTCGGAATAAAGTCAGAGCTCCAAGTCTTCTTCCTAACCTCTCATCATGCTGACGCGGCCTGCGTCAGTCTTCTGTCAAGTTGTCAAGTCGTTCCCCAAAAATGTACCGCTGCAGCCGGTACACCAACTGTCATGTACCTTTCTAGACGGTACATTTATGCACACTGTACCAATCAAATAGGTACATAATAGGCACACTGTACCATCCCAGTGGATTCTCTCTCCGCGTGTACTGTATGTGGGACAAAATTCGAAGACCCCCTTTCTCGTCGCGTCGTGAAACGCAAAGAGCTCTATAGTGAACTCAAGCGATTCTGAGTATGTGTTGTGTGGCTTGAGCAGCTTCATCGAGCCAAACGTGCCGACTCACTCACTCACTCACATTTTCGAGTAACCGCCTCTGTATGCGATGCTTCTGTATGAAAAAATGAGAAAAGCGCAATGTGAGAGGAGTCGTCTCGCCCTCCTGTCTGTCTCTTGACTGTCGCGCGCGCGCGCATGCCGGATGGATGAATGGACGCACATGGACGCCCACCAAATGGATCCAACCAGCCAACACCGCCAGCCAGCCGGCCAGCTCGTCCGTCGCATGGCAATCAATCACTCACTTGTCAATTCCCGGCCTCTTGCGCACCACCGCCACGCCACGCCACGCCACGGCGCCTTCTGTCTTCAACCGCAGTCACGTCACACAATAAGCAAACATGATCTCCCCCAAGGTCATGGTCGAGCTCCACCAGGCCAAGCTCGTGCCGACGCAGTTCACAGTCACCAAGCCCGGCGAGCATGCGTGGTCCTCAGCCGAGCAGCGCCGCTTCTGGGAGGCCATCCACCGCTTCCCGCAGGGACCCTGGACCGCCATCGCCGCCTACGTCGGTTCCAAATCCACGCGCCAGGCGATGACCCACGCGCAGAAGCTCCGTCAGAAGCTCAACCGCTGGAAGCGCCGCGTGCGCAACGACTCAGCCTCGAGCTCCGGCGCCAGCAGTCCGCGCTCCGACATGAACGAATGCGACGACGAGTGCGACGACGAGGACGCGCTGAGTCCGCTGGACGAAGGTAGCGAGCAGGGCGACGACCAACAGGTCGACATGAAGCGCGAGCACGCTGAACAACTCGATTACCAGCACCACCACAGCCGCCACACGACGGTAATGCCACCGACCACCAAGACCGCGTTTTTTGCCTTCTCGTCGCAGTCGCCCGACGACGTCTCATGCGACAACGACGAGTACCTGGACCACCTGCTGTCGGACATCGAGCCCGTGCTGGAGAACGTCGTCAACTTCTCGTCGCCCCCGCACTCTTCGAGTGAGTACGACGACGCGAGTGGTGCTAACGCGATGTACTACAACGGCGAGTTCGCGGCCACGCACGTGTACCCGATGGAGTCCAAGCACCAGCAGCCGCTTGCGGTCCATGACCATCATCACCACCATGCGAGTATCTTTGACCAGCAGTACGCGCCGCACCTTGCGCTGGCGCCACACAGCTCCTCCATGCAGCCGCATCAGGCGCCGTCCTCTGTGAACGAGTACAGCATGGCCAGCGCAGCAAACTTCCGACTGTGAAAGAAGAAGCCACCAGTCATGTGAGTACGAGAGGCGTAGCGATACGCCTCGCACACCAATAGTTAGGTAGGAATTTTGTTTGGTTGTAGATGATTTTGTTGTAGTGTTTATTTTAAAGATATTAGCCCCGAAGAACGCGCCGCATGTGTGTGAGTAAGTCTACGTAGAAGAAGATCGTGCTCTATTAGAAGAGGGAAATGAGAGAAAGTAGACGATAAACAGTAATGTAAGATGTACAATTATCCTTGTGATTTGCGGACGTTAGTGATCCTCGTCTAGCATGAGCTATTCGCTATCTCAACTTTGCTTTGCTTTGCTATGGCTCGAGTCGATAGCTCTTGTGTTAGATCTACCAGGTCGTCAACTTTAGTATCTCTGCTCACCTGGAGCACGGCAGTGAGTTATGGTGTGATCTTGCTCGTTCGTATCCTAAAGATCCAGGATGACTAGCTCCAAGCCTTGGGCACCTTGGAGTCCAAGGTGTGTTTAGCTCAGTTGGCCTGGAGTCCCAAGGGCTTCAATTACAACTGTGAGCGATGGGGTCTGTTGTGCTGTGGATCTACCTGTATGGTCCTAAAGATCTTCAACTTGAGGCTCCGACCCTCAGGAGCCCAGATGCATCGCGCGCATTTGCGTATGGTGCCTCAGGTTCGAGTACTACTCATCCTTCGAGAAGAGTCTCCACCCTTCGCTTTCTTTCGAGAAGACACGAGATACTACCAAAAAAAAGTGTGTCCTCTTGGGGAAGGTGAGTGTAGTTCCTCATCATCTGCTCCACCAAATTTGTTACAAGTTCACGTCGTGCTTCACCATCTTAACACGTCAGTGGCTGCGGAAGAGGAAGACGAAGGTTATCCGTAGCGACAGTCGGTCAGTCCAGCGCATGCAACGTGGATCTAACCAACGCTCGCCACGAGAGAATGCAACGCTGGCACATTTGGCGTCGTGTCACCCACCGCAAGGAAATAGTTCAGAACGTTACCATTATCTTTTCCCCGTTCACATCATCACCCTCTGGCCCTAAGTCGACGAACGGAATCACTCGTTCGCTCGTTCGTCTGTTGGTCGCGTCGTTGAATCTGCAGAACTGCAGTTGGTTCATGCGTCTTGTAGATATTTCCTGTTGATGCGCTGTCGCTCAAGGTACCTCATCGTTCTCTTGGTATTGGAAGACTGGAGGTTGTGTGGGCGTGAATGGGTTGAAAAGCGCACCCATGATGAAGCCACGGATACATTTTCCAAAGCCCACGCTCTGATTGAGCTGTCGCACCACCAGCACCTCGCCTTAATCAGCGCTCGTCCAACCAAACAACAGCAAGAGTGTTGTTCCATCCCATCCTGCTGTCAAACGCTCGCGCCAGCGCATTCGAGACAGTGCACGCGATCGATTTTTTGTTTTGGTTCACCGAGTTTGTGTTGGGTTGAATTCGTTGCTAGCAGCTTGGTCATCGAGTCGGCCGTGAAAACCTGGGTACAGTTTCTAGCAGGTTCGCATGTTGCTATTAGAGTAACAGCGCGCTTGATATCAAAGGCTGTACCAGCGTCGCCTCTGTATGAATGCATACATCATTCATGCACATTAATGGAGCTCCCGAAATGGCTCGCTTGCTATTACATAGCTCGTTCGACGAGGAGCTCCTCGTTGCCGCGAAGGGGTACTCTGGATGGCTTCACAAATCATATTTTACCAACACTCTTACGTGTCAGCTCACTGATTGGTTGACAGATCTGGAAGACACTTTTGGACGCTTTTGATTGGTTTAAATGCGCTACCATCACTCAGAACCGACCAAGAGGTGGACCAACTCACTCAAAGTTAACCCATGACGAATGAATGCGTCGCATTTAGGCATCGATAGGAAAATGAACCCGTCGATCGCCATTTGCGATGCCCTCAGTGCCCAGCAAATAGTGGATATGTACCGAGACCAAAAAAATTAGAGGCTACTGAACTTAGCAGTAGGGTCGTCAGGGTGTTTACCGTCCCAGTCAGGCTGGTGAGCGTTTGGGGAGTTTGGAGGTCGCTGCTGGTTCAGGGGCGACGCTGTCGGTGTACTGTACGTGAGCCAACCAGTTGGACAGTCGCTCACACCTGCGGAGAAGGCAGAGGTGTGTAGAGGGAAGAAACCACCTCATTACCCCATTTACCACAAAGTCCTCACATCAAACGACCAGGAGGAAACAGAATAAGCGATCTCAGCGTGCGTGAGATCCTCCAGCAAGCACAAAAAAAGCCCCCTTACTACACTATCAGCATGACGATCACCAGTCGAGTCCAGAGCGAGTTCTTCGAGGAGTCACAGGAGCTGATCCGCATCGCCCCAAACCAGGGCCGTGGGCGATCGATGTCTCCAAATGCGACTAGTACGTCGCCAGGGTCCGGTCCAGGCCAATCCTGGACCAACGAGGAGCACGACCGGTTCCTCGAAGCCATGGAGCTCTTCCCGTCGGGGCCGTGGAAAGTGATCGCCAACTACGTCGGCACCAAGACATCGCGCCAGACCATGACCCACGCGCAGAAATACCGCCAGAAGATCGCGCGCAGAAAGCGAGGGCTCAAGACTACCACCAAGCAACCCGACTCGAACGACGAAGACGCGCAGACACAGCACACGTCCCCAGACACACTACCGCAGACAGCAATGTACCCGGTGCTGGCGCCAGCTCCGTTCATGGTGGGCAATGGCACATCGTCGTGTCATTATGTACCCATTCTCCCGTGGTCGGAGCTCATGACCCCGCAGGTTGTGATGCAGGAGCACCAGGATTTTGTCCACAGCGCGCCGCTGAACGCGCTTCTCTTTGAGAGTGACGACGATCTTGCGGAGTTCCTGCTCGAGGACTACGAGCCGCTGCTCTTCTCCGACGGCTTTGACGCGTCGCTCGAGGACGAGCAAGAGATCAGCCGGATACTCGCCGAGTGCGGGTGGTGAGGAGAAGCCAAGCCAATGAAGAACATAACCGGAGGCTACAGCTCACAAAGTGATGTATACACACACACGAAGCCCGCTCACGCTGCTGGACACACACACACACATACTGGCGCAAAGCACAATGAACTAAAGAACAATTAAGATTACCACTATTACATGTACATATTTCAACCCGCTATCAATTCCAAGCGAGACAAAATACAGTGTACAGCAACGAAGGGGATTGACTTGTTGTTCGTGTAAGGTGGGTGGGCATCACCGAGAAATGGTGGTTGGTACACTGAAGCACACGGTCGATCTGCAGCGCAAATGAATGGAGCGCATGGAGAACAGACCCCGCAATGCTGTAGGTATGAAGTATCTCGAACATTCTCGCGGCTCGAGGTGCTGGATACAAGAGCGGAGTGGCAGTGCGTTCTTCGAGAAAGTGGGTGGCAGCAGCTCTGTGAGCTTGAGTTTCCTTCCTGGTAAGTCGAGATACCTTCACTCATTTTCCAACATATGGAATGAATGTAAATGCGAAAGAGTGGTTTTTGACTGCAATGTGGTTCAGTAGCTCTAGCATTTCTTGTTCTCAACTGCTTCAACTCATCTCAGCAGCAATACATGGCCACAGAGTCACGAGCAAGCCGCCAAGGTGGTGCTGTAGTCGCATTCAATGGAATAGAATGGTTGATGTATGTAGATGGTGCTCCATTGTCGATGGATTCAGATTGGAGCCGCATCAGGAAAGAGCTGAGGAAGCTCGCAAGTATTGAGTATAATGCAATGAGGACAGCAATAAAGACGAGCGGGGGACAAGTGATGGTTTCTTCCAAGAAGAATGGGAGAGAAAAGCAGAAATTGGAGCTGGTCAGTGGCCTTCTCACGAGGTTTGAAGTAGTGTCCAACTAGCAATCACGACGCATCAGCTGTTGTATTGCCCCAAGCACAAGGATGTATTGCTGAAGGCGGAGACTTTCGCCACGATATAGCTCAAGATACTGCCACACGGTTCATTGCGTTGCTAGTTTGAAGCTATTTTGAAGTGAGCAGCTACTTGAAAATCGCTCGCGTCTTTTCAGGATGCCAAAGCCGTTCAATGAATGGGTCCCAGGCCGACTTTGGAAAGTCACCAAACCTTGTTCGCAGAGCTGTCCGCTCGACGTAGTGGGCGTCACGAGCGCTGACGTGCCGCCGCGACCACTATTGCGGAAAGACTTGATGACTCCCCCTCCACCTCCTCCAGTGGATTCAAGAAGTGGAGTTTCTTTCTATACGTACACTATAAAGAGAATCACACTTCTCGGCCTCCAGCTTGTGTGCCGCGAGTGCGGCGAGTTGGAAATGTTCTCCATGTCGCCTCGCTCTCCCAAGGATTCGAGTCCTTGGAGAGCTCACAGCCTTTTGTCTTTTCAAGCTGCCAAGGATGCACCGCCTATGCAGATCCCTTGAAGCGAGTGTCTACAGCAAACTCTCGTGGTAGGTTTGCTTCCTTTGCTGCATGTTTCTGCGTTCGACGGCAAGAGCCATTTGCACTCTCCGCAACGAACGCGTAGGGTGGTCAAGTTGACAAGATTCGCAAGCAACTTACAAATGGCAGTCAGACTTCACGTGCAATCTCCGATAGACTGACGTGGAAATGTGAAGCAGCAGGATGTCGTGCGTCTGGGTAGCAAAGGTTGCAACAACAAGAAGAGAAGAGTGAGTTTCGAGATGGCATTATTGCAGCCCTTGCTACCCAGACAGGGGGTGTTGACTGTCCACAAGCACTAAAAAGATGGTTGGATCAACGCAAGAGCGACGAGTCCATTCCCTATAAAAATCCAAGTCGAAGCGCGTCGACCTCCATAGAACAGCGACAACAGCTAGCAGCAGCAGGCCTTGCCTTCTATGGTCTGGTGACGGACGCGAGTGGAGCTCTCTCGCCTCTGGTGGCCACGGCTACAGCCGAACGACTTTTGTGCCACAAGCCTGACGGTTTAAGGTCACAAGGATGAGGCCACAAGAGTCAAGTGAAAAGCGAGTGGGTTCATGAGAAAGAGAAGTGGACCACAAAGCGATGCTCTTCGATGGATGGATGGCTCGTCAGTGAGATCTCAGACATTTATTTTGAAGGTCGCGCAACTGACGTGCCTCAGCCCTGAATGAAAGGAACTCCAACGGCCTTAATGTGGAGGTCCTGGAGGCAAATGCAAACGCAGCGGCGGCGCAAACAAATCAGTTCTCTTGCCATCCATTCATTCAGTTATTTTGCTGTGTGGTACCTGGAAATAGAAGCGCACTGTCATCGTCCTGGATTTTCCCCTAATGGCGTCATCAGTTTATCCGAAAGTGGCCGCGTTTGCGATCACTTCACGAGTGAAATCAGGTTGATGGGGTGGGTACAACTTTCAACGTTAGCTGTATTGAAGGCTAGTTCCCAACGTAAAAGCAAATGATTGATGCGCCCAGGTTGGTCAACACGTGTTGTGGGTACGCTTTTCGCGAACATCGCATTGACTGTCTCCATATCCGCCGATGCAAACCCCACGTCTTCCCAATACGCGTGAGCCTGTCATGGGATGCATGGAACAACGATCGCCACTACTAACCATTCGAATGGGTCAACTCTGTAGAATGCAAAGTATTCGAAAGATGATGATGGAAAGCTCCATCGCCACATTTACTGTGGTAGATTTGGAAGTGGTTTGAAAGCCAACGCCATCCATCACCTGTCGATTGCGAATAGAAAAGTCGAAGCTTCTTTTAAGATTGAATGGCTGGCTGGCACTCAACATGCACTTGATAAAGCAAACAATGTGTATGGGCAAAACTGATCCTCGCTTGATTCAATAATGATAATATGTGAAATGTTATAATAAGGCGTCGCTCTCCGCCTTTGTGACTCTCTCTGTTTCTCTCTCTGTTTCTCTCTGGGTCTTCTAACATGGCGGGGGTGACTGGGGGCCTCCGAGCTCTTCGGATGCGACGTAAACACAACTGGCGACTGACTATCCTATACAACCAACCGACGGGCGTCTCTCGCTCACTTGAGAGGCGACGGCTGGTGGCAGCCGCTCTGCATGTTGTTGGCCTTGGAGCTGGGCGAGCACGAGCAGTTGCAGCTGCAGCCTGGTCGGGTCTGCACTGGCGCCGGAGCTGCTTGCCCTTGCGCCTGTGCGGAGCCGCGGAGGTTCAGGATCTGGGCCAACGATGGCAGCGACGACGAGTTACTGGGGCTCGTGGCCACAGGCACACTGGCGGACGTCACTGGCACGGGCGAGAGCGAGCGCGACGGCATGATGAACGACGAGCCCTCCTGGGTCGTCTCCATCTGGGGCTGCTGCTGCTGTGGCTGCTGCTGGGGGTACCCTCCGTAGGCGGCCGACTTAGCCTCACTCTGCATCTGCATGGCGCGCGCGAGCATGTCCAGACGGCCGGCGCTCGGGTCCACTGGCTGCGGTGCGTATCCCACGGCCTTGTCCTCGCTCTTCACGTACACGTCCGCCACGCCGTACGGCGAGTGGACCGGGAGTGGACCGCCGTGCTTGTAGTCCGCTTGTGTGTCCACGTAGCGGACCCCCTGGTGCTGGTGGTGGCCGTTTGGCGAGTTGGGCGCGGACGAGGTCGTGGACGACGAGCCCTTCTTCTGGTTGCGCAGCCCGCGCTGGCGGCGTGAGATCTTCTGGCGGTACTTCTGCGCGTGTGTCATGGTCTGGCGCGGGGTCTTGGTGCCGATGTAGTCGGCCACCTTCTTCCACGGACCGGCCGGGAACATCTCGAGCGCCACGAGAAAGCGCTCGTGCTCCTCCTGCGTCCACATCTGGATCTTGTTCTTGGCCGAGACCACGACCGCGCCGGCCTTGGCCTCGGTCGGCCGCAGCCGGATCACGTGCTCCGATGTCGACTCCGAGTGCTCGAAGAGCTGATTGTACACTGTGCGCGAGATGGTCATTGTGGATGTGTGGATGTGTGGATCTGTGGATGTGTGGATGTGTGTGGATCAGTGGCTGTGTGCCTTGGAGTTTTCTGGTATTCTGCGCTTGCGGATCTGGGAGTAAAAGCAACAATGGGGCTGAGTGGAGAGTGGGTGCAAACGCAAGCGCGGACCAACCGCAAAACAAACGTGGGTTGGCTGGCTGGGTCGACCGATCCTTCGAGAGAGAGAGAGTGGTGGTGGATGGAGTGTGTGTGTGACATTCGCGACACGACGCTGGCCAAGGGGACGGGGTGGCGGCGTGGAACGCAGACTTGGTGGGTTAAAGCAGGCAGGGCAGGCTGGCTGGTTGTGTGAACGTCCGTTTGGTAGGTACAGTTCTGGTAATCCGGCATACAACCGCCGGGTCAAAGGTCAAAAAATGGATTCCAGTCGCCCCCTCGTTTTTGTACCCTCCTTTCCTCGTCTTCCTGCCTGCTGCCAGCCTTATGTCCTGCCATCCACCCACACAACTTCACCTCACCTGCAAGTAATAATCCGAAAAACCAGTGGAGAAAAATCCCAGTCAACCAAACAAAAACTTATCCGATAGAAAAAAAATAGCAAGCGAAGTGATGTTTTGTATCCATTTGTTGGTGCTAACGCAACAGGGCGAAAGCCGAAAAGATCTGTACCCAGGTTACGAATTCACTTGCGCTCAGTATAGGACGCATGGATTCATGAGGAAGAGCGGCATGCGAAATAGGGTACACCTAACCGCCGACAACGGGATCCACTCACGTGCACCGAGACTATTGGCGGAAAATTGGTAAAAAATGCCATTTTCAACCAATAACACCGTGTCCTGTGTCTCTCTTCATGTTTCTTTTTTGCTGTTCACAGCACGCACAGATTGATGGCCTCACTTGTCAAAACGGCTCTCTTTCTACAGTACGTACCGGTACAAGTCTGTCGTCGATCAATCCACAGGTGGATCCAGCCATTTTCAGTTCATCCGCACCGATAATTTTTGCTGCTACTGCTTCACTTTCTGAGTTGACAAACAGCCTTTTTTTAGGTGTTGCACTATTACCTTGCGTGGATTTTTCGCGTCGCTATCATATGAGATATATACTACGGCAATGTAAAGCAAACAGATAATTGAGAGCTTTTCTCTCAATTTTTAAACGCAAGAGAGACAGCTCCACCACACATGTCTTTCTTCACAAACAAGAACTTGCTGGATGGCACCTGCGTAGCTTGTTTGTTTTCTTGTTCGCGGGCGGATCCGAAGACGTCAGACAGTCAGCCCAAAAACAAGCCAATAATCGCTAGATTGTTCGTGTTGCAGATCTGGTTGTTTAGCTCCCATCAACGGGGATAGTGGCTGCACTGGCACCTGGTTCTGAAGCTGTGTCACTAAACCCAGGGCCGAGCTGAACCCATAACGTGGCAAGCCCAACCCAAACATCCATCACTCACAAAACAAATAGCGTCTTAAACGCAGGGGAAGGGGTTTGACCATCAGGATGTGAGGTGATTGATGACGCAGTCCATCCCCCCTCGAATGAAAGATGCGGCTAGGGATTTTTCATTTTCAACCCGACTCGTCTGCCAATTTGCTGGTTGTTTTCTCAACCCTCTCCTGTCGAGGTTGTCGCATCTGACTGCGTCTCAGTATGGGAGACCAGTTCACTTCTTCGTGGGTTAAAAGCTGACTTTTGAGAGTTTTGAGTTTGAGAAACGTACCCACAGTGCTGACTGGAATGAAGCCAAAATGGAGGAGGAATCAGAGCGGTCATCTGCAAAAGCGGCATGCTGGTCAACACTCTGGTACTATTAACTACAGTGTTGTTAACAATAGATTCCACGCGGCTGCACTACTACGTGCCCACAAGGTTGTCAGGCATGTACGGCTTTGATTGGCTTGGACGGGTGTATCCATCCGCTCTGTAGCTGCCAACCTCTACGCGTGAGTCTACTGAAGTGCTTGCTCGTTTGTATCCATCCGTGTGGTTTCAAGGTCAGACACTGATGATGCTATCTCTCTTGTCGGTGTTATGTCAGCGGAGCCGCACGGAGGGTCCAGCTGGCTGGACTACGAGTTTGGAGGATTCGGGCCAGACTGTGCGTCCGGGACTCGCACCTGCCAACGTTGCACGGTGATGCACGCAAAAGCACCTGTTCCTCCCGTCTGTGGTTCTTGGATCTTGTCCTACGCGGAAACAAGCAACAGCACTAGGCAAACAAGCAGCCTGCCTGCACAGATTGAATCCACTCGCGCGCAGGTGCACACCACGTGCTCAGAACGTCACACAACATTTGTTCGAATTCGACTCCCTCAACTCGCGCTTCTCTGGGAACGGGGGGGGTGCGTGCGATTGTTTTGTCGCTTCTCTGAAAAAAGAAATCCGATCCCCGCTTGAAGCTCCGGTCGCTCAGTCATTTCGTCCAGCCATCGCAAACAGCAAACAGCAAACAACAAAGCAAACAACAAAGCAACATATAACAAACAAGCAAGCAGCAAGAACGCTCTTTGTGGTGTTGTTTGCACCAACAACAAAGCGAACATGTTCGCTTGCTTGTTTGTTGGGCAGCAAGAGCACCTGGGAAGTGCACGTGCGTGCGATTGTGCATCCATCATTGGTGACAAGAAGGGCGGACCGACCAACCTCTGCGCGCGCGCTCTATGAAAAGTGTGGCGTTCGCGTTCTCCCCCATCCCAACCGTCCGGTCTCTGCTCTCCTGGCCCATTTCAAACATTTTTTCTCAAAATGCACTTTTGCACTGGACTCTTCGCGCTCGCATACAATCTCCAAGTGTAACGCGGATCAACCCATTGCCTGCTCGCGGAGTGGGTGGAGAGTACAAGAGACAGGACGCTGCTGCCGCATTGTCCTCCCATCTTCAAGCGCCGATTCGATTTGAACCCAATTTACGCTGTCTCGATCCGCCCAATTTAGCAAAGCCTTGCTGGTCAAGCACAAGCAAGACCGCTTGCTATTGCTATTCTTAGGCTTGCACGTCAAGCAACAACGATATATGCACTTGCACATGCCATGACGCTCCCTGGCCGTCCATGCGCGTCAACAAGATCTTCCGCCACTCCTAAGAAGCAAACTCGTGCTGAAAAGACGCGTTCGCTGTGGTCATTTTGCACACGATCGACCCCACTGAAAGACGCACGCAAAGCGAACGATAGCTATCGCTGGACTGACTCCTCGAGAAGACCAGCGTATCGCCTTGGCGTAAACCAGTACGCAGCACGTGAACTGTGCCTCTGAGCTCAACGATGCCTCCAATGCGCCGCGTGCAACAACAGGCAACATGCAGCCAAAAGATGGCCAGTTTGGGTTTTTTGGTGACAACCAGGCGACAGCTTTTAAGCTCTCCAACCTACCAATTACTGTTCATTCTACGATAGCAAACGTGTCCCCCAACCCGACACAGATCGGAATTAACCCACGTAAGCGTGACTTTACCACTCGCAAACGCGTGGCTCGATCGTGAGAGCCCACCGTATCCACTCACGCCAGGCACACTTGCACTGACCCATCTCCCTTTCAGTCCGTGTGATCCATCCTTCCTTCGTTCCTTCCTTTTGTTCCGCCTAAGTGCGAAATTGTCCCCAGCAAATTCTTTCTTCCAGGCATATTGGCCTGC